>BDMV01000001.1:18723523-18916536 GCA_008326285.1 Oryza officinalis | reverse complement strand
TGTTACCACCTGGCACACAGTTTGATTTATTCAGAGGAACTGCTGCAATGAAGCAAGATGAAGAGGAAACGTATCCTACTACTTTATCACATCAAATAAAGGTGATTCTTTTGTCGCAGTTGCTTTCTTACATTGACACTTTTATTTATACCAAGGAACTTACACAAGTTAAATTTTCTGATAAAATTTTAAAATCAATGAGCTCAAAGGTATAAAAGAACTTATTACTGACATGATTGGATAATGGAGGAATTCTGACGAATATTTAATTGCGTTAGCTTAATTAGCTAGCTTTAACATATGCTGATACCTCCTTGTTCTGAACTAAGGTTCTGCAATTAACCAGGGTAAGAATGCTAAAGATCACTGAACATGTGCTATTACTCTCTGCTAGTTACTTGTTAGAATTGATGAGATAAACCACTAAGATGTAGCTCAGGTGTTCTGTCATGCATTCTTAATGAACATGAGTTTGTCAAGAGAATATATTGTATATGATACTCCACTTGCCCATTGCGGCATTGCCACGAACTTACCTCGTGCTGCTGATGCAATCTTGGGTTTCCGCATATAGGTCCCCTGTGGCCTTAATTCCTCGGAAGTAGAACCCATGGTGGGTGGTTCTGTTACCAGATGTTGTAGATCTTAGTCGGGAGGTTTGAGAACCGAGTGTAGCTCTCACGCTTGACTGGTCAGCCATTATAGCCACCTAGTGTTAAGGTTGTGAGTCCTGGTTGAGATATAGGGAGAAAGTGACATACTAGAGCTTTTGGTTTACTACTCTTTGCTTGACCTGTGAGCTAAATGATGGCTTCATTACTAAGAACCTATATCTAATGTTAAAGAAACAGTTTTTTTGAGACTCAAATTGGATCTTATCCATAACACAACTAATCCAGACTTTTTTTTGCTGCAGCATGAACAGTAATATTCTTTTTTTTTGGTTTATATTATAACTTTATAAGAAGAAAACAGAGTATTATGTACATCAAGCGTGAAGTGCACCTCAAAAAGCTAAACAGGACAGATAGAAAAGCATTGGGGGGTTACTAGCAGACCCAAGAAAAAACTATAGGGGATTACTTAGCTTCTTTACTCCCGCCATTTTCCAGCACCCCTTTTGCTCTGTTATTCTGTCAATTAGCCGTTCACTAGACCGTTCCTCTTGATGGGAGACTCGCCTATTTCATTCGCATCAAATTTACCATTAGACAAAGATTGCCAGCGATTTGAAACATAGTAATCATGCTTACAGTAACGGTGTGTGCTGCTCATGTGCTACAGAGTGCAGGATGCCTTGTGTGCAGGTCTTGGGGCCATAGGCCAATAACATAATTTTGTATTGTCTTATAACTAGACGTTATTCTTTTTTGCAGTTCGGGAAGAAAACTCACCCTGAATGTGCTCGATTTTCACCTGATGGTCAGTACCTTGTATCATGCTCAGTGGATGGAATCATTGAGGTAAGTCTCTTCCAGTCTGTTCTGCAGGCCAGTTCTTTTAATGTAACTTGGCTGAAATTTCACTAAAACTTTCAGGTTTGGGATTATATCAGTGGGAAGCTTAAAAAGGATCTTCAATATCAAGCTGATGTAAGGCCATAGGATTGCTGTTTTCCCAAATGTAACAAAGAATTAAGTAATTAACATGATAACTGTACTGTGCATGTGGAAAGCAACATGATCTTCAAGTTCAGCAGCTTTATGGGGACATGCATAGGTTCTTTTTTAAGTTTAAATATAAATTTTAATAATTTGTCGAAAAACACTTTACAGGAAAGCTTCATGATGCACGATGATGCGGTGCTTTCTGTTGATTTCAGTAGAGATTCTGAGATGCTGGCATCTGGATCACAGGATGGAAAGATTAAGGTAACCCCATTATTTCTGCATGTATATTTTTATGCTTATTAGCTCTTGTCAAGTAGTCATATTACTTGATATCAGCACTTCTCATCATTGTAATTTCTTTACATGAAGCTATTTATTTATGGATTCCATGTTTAGAGTGGTTACAGCATTCACTATGAATTAAAATACTATGAAGTATATTTTGTTAAGAGAAAAGCAGACTTAGTTGCAGTTTTGGTATGCCCCCCTTTGTAAGATTCCTAATATGCAGCTTTTAGAGTAACAAAGTAATATGCAGTTTTTACACATGGTTGGCAGTAATCTACTTGAACAAATACTTTATTGGTCATATTTGATTACAATCATTCATTCATTTGGTAAAACCATATAAATACATTAATAGAGCGCAAGACCAAAATTATTTGCTCAAATATTTATCTAATTTCTAATTGTTATGCCAAAAATGTTCTTATTATGAATCGAATTGCTATACTAAACTTTTTCTTACTTGATTTTAAGGTTTGGCGTATACGAACTGGTCAGTGTTTGCGTCGCCTCGAGCGTGCACATGCAAAAGGTGTTACAAGTGTTACATTCTCACGTGATGGAACTCAGATATTGAGTTCATCCTTTGACACTACTGCAAGGTTTCTTACAATCATTATCCACCAACTTGAATTTGATATCAAAATCTCTCTCTACATTTTCTGTTTTCAATTTCCAACAAAAAGAGCATTATTAAAGACAATATTTTGCAGCTTTGAGCTAGTGTATATTCTTTGGGCAAAATTTCATGCTTTTCTCCATTCTAGTATTTGAGGACTTGACATTTGCATCATAGTGCAGCAATTCTGCTTGCAACAGCTCATATGGGCCTCCTTTTTTTTTTGAGTCTTTGGTACAGTTAGTTAATTGACAGAGTAGTGGTTTTCTTTAATATGGGGTTAATTTGATGGTAAGTCAGAATAAAAGTCTACAGTAGTTTCTAATATCTAGTGTGAACTGGGGAGTGAAAGGCAATCACTAAAAACTAGGTCTTAAGTTTGATGTAATATAAGTTCTTAGACAATAATGTTCCTGATTAGAGTTTGCAAACCACAAACCATGTGTGAATTCTTTTCATGTACCAGACATCTGAGCCATGATCTGTATCTGTGAAATCCTGCAAACTGCTAATTTAAAAATATTGTTTTTCTTCTTGTACCTTCGGTTCTGTTGATTTCAGTGTGGTTTTGCATATTCTGAAATTCCAGTTTCTGCTATTTTAATCTCTGGAAAGAAATAGGCTTATTCTTTCACTTTTGCAGAATACATGGCCTCAAGTCCGGAAAGATGCTGAAGGAATTCCGAGGCCATAACTCGTATGTGAATTGTGCTATCTTTTCTGCAGATGGTAGCCGTGTTATTACAGCTTCCAGTGATTGTACTGTTAAGGTGTAGATCTCTCGTATACAATTAATCTTTATGTTTGTTCTACTTCCCGTATATATTATTCTGCATGTTGTATAAATGTCTGCATATTCATCTATTATTTCTTGATGTAGGTGTGGGATACGAAAACAACAGATTGTTTGCAAACATTCAAGCCACCACCTCCTTTGAGGGTAATTATAACTAGGACTAAATAGCTTGTCTTCCATCTGATCTCTTCCATTAAAATTTGTTTAGGCCCTCAATCATGCTTCTTACCTTATGGTGGTATTCCATTTCCAGGGAGGAGATGCAACTGTTAACTCTGTCCATTTATCTCCAAAGAATACTGATCACATTATTGTGTGCAATAAGACATCTTCGATATACATAATGACTCTACAAGGACAGGTATAATGTGATTCTTCACATTCCATCGTCTTAGTTATTGTTTTCTTTGTGTTCAAAATTCAGGTGTCCATCGCCATATACTTTACTTCTTCCTCAGCAGTCAGTAAGCCTGAAACATGTAATATATATTTTACATGTTTCAGGCTTCTAGTTCTGGGCATTTGATTCCTTTAGTAAGCTTGGTGGTTGGTTTGATCAAGTGTTGTCATATATATCAAGATCATGCATGAATGTTTCATGTGGTTCAGTGCTAATATACTATATTATTGTTGCAGTGATTTTTACACTGCACCTTTATTATTATTTCCTGAGTGCAGAATAGAAGTACCTAAATCATGTTTTTCTCTGGTTTATGCCTACTGATGGTCTGATACACAGTTTGCGGTGATTACAGCTAAACCTATTGGGAGTTTGGGACATCACATAAAAAAATTCCAACTATCATAACACAAAGAACCTGTAGAGTGTGCTGGGGTTCTAATTTTAGGATATATCTCAAAGAGTATGCTAGGTTCTTGATTGAAAAGGCATAAAGCGACTTTATTGAATCCTGCATTGAAGGAAGTGCATTGCATTTTTCATTTTGATGGTTGTTTGTGAATTCTAGATTATGGTTATTCTTGACTAGGAAACTTGTTACAGGTTGTAAAAAGTTTTTCATCTGGTAAACGGGAAGGGGGAGATTTCCTTGCAGCTTCCGTTTCACCAAAAGGAGAGTGGATATATTGTGTTGGTGAAGACATGTAAGGATATTGTGATAAAGTTCTTCATTGCATTTTCGTCATCTTGGTTTATTGTGAGTGCCATCATGACTAATGATAGCTGTACTTATTTTGCAGGAACATGTATTGCTTTAGCTACCAGTCCGGTAAACTGGAGCATCTAATGAAGGTTTGTATGACACAAAATGAAGTTCTGTTGGGATGTGCAAATTTATAATGTTTCTGTATAACGTTGTATTAATGCTTTCTAAATGATAACCCCTTTCTGTGTTCATGAATTTCACAGGTCCACGACAAGGATGTGATAGGCATCACTCACCATCCTCATAGGAACTTGATTGCTACTTATGCTGAAGATTGCACGATGAAAACATGGAAGCCTTGATTATTTGTAACTTACCTTTGTTTTTATCTTGTAATTTTAGGAAGCATGATTATCCATCTCTGTTCTAAGTGCTAGATAAATAGGATTTATTTTGATTTTTGTAATTTAGAGAACTGGGAGGTGCCCTTACTAGCTAACATTATCTTCCCTGGTGCTTCTGGAGCCCAGTGTATTCCCATTGTATCTTATATTATAGCATTAGTAGGGATCATTGTATGGAGGAAACAAAATTAGCTGAGGTGAGCATGATTCCTTTCGTCGCGTACTCTTGCTTTTGTTGGAGCGCTGGAAATCTGAAATACTGAATGCAATTACAGACACAGGCATAAACCATTACGGCAGCTAAAGTTCTGTGAAATGTTTGAATTGTCTTGTGAATTGTGATGATGTAAGCTCAAGCAATTTGCATGAACGGTTTACGGTATACATACAGCAGGTGCATATGTCAAGAAGTTTTGAAGAGTCTGCTGACGCTTGCACTGTATACGTCGGAAAATAAACTTTGAATGATAGTTGAAGACACATGAACTCAACAGCAGAAAATGAGTGAACTTTTGGATGTCATGGAGTAATTTCAAACGGTTCATTCTTGCATTGCATGGTCTGAAAACCAAGATTGAGTTTTTTTTTTTGTTCTTTCCGGTAGTTACAGCAGGACATGCTAAAAAGTACAAGTACTATGGAGATTCTATTGCAATTGGCAAATCACAAAGCATATCTTGAATTTTTCACTTTTGTTCTGCTTCCTTCCATCCCAGTCTTGCCCAATCTCCATCGTACCACGCAGTTTCGTCCCCTGCACTAGAACAGCTCCGGGTACAAGTACTAGAAAACAATTCCCTTAAACTACTATTTTGAGCTAGAAATTATCAATGCATGTAAATTAGAATGTTATTTTGAGCTAGAAACTAGCATAGCATGCCAAATGAAATGCTATTTTGAGCTAGAAACATGGATGACATACCGTATGAAATGCAGTTTTGAGCTAGATTTAGCATGTCAAATTAATTATTGAAATGCTATATTGAGCTAAAAACTAGCATGCTCAAAAACTAGCATGGCATGCCGAATGAACTACATGTAGAGAAATAGTACGCCGGTTCATTTTAAAATGTGTTAATTTGCAACAGCTCTTGAAGTGTCACATCACTCTAGTTCCGTCTTTTTCCCTACCTACCTGCTACAAATACCGTATCACGTAGGGAAGGAAAAAGAATTACTAAAACATAAAAACAATATACTAACAGAGAGAGAGAGAGAGAGAGAGAGAGAGAGATGTGCAGGGGAGCCAGGGAAGAGGCAGTGCAGGGGAGGGAGCAACAACACCAGCCATCTCTCAGAACTCACAACTCTATCATCTCTTGTGTCCAAACAACACAATACACAAGAGGATGCTATGCTACTATTACAGCTCAAGATCGAAAAGGAATAATCTACATCTGTTGATAGCCCCATCCCATGCTCTGCCTCATCCCTGTCTCCTCTCCTCTCCAATCACAAAACTCCCCTTCCCTCTCTCTAACCATTTCTTTCCCTTACCTGATGCACTGCAAATCCGGTTAAACCAACGCCATCATCGTCAAGAAACATGGGAGATGTATATATACACGCAACTCTCAATGTCTTGCCTTGAACCATTCCACTGCTAGTACAGTAGTACCACATTTCATAGCCTGCCAATTTGCCATCCATCAGTACAAGGAGAGAGCAAAGCTGGAGTACACGATGCTGACCTGTTCCAGGTTCGGTAGTACAACTCCACTCCAGCATGCGTACTGCACACACCCGGCAACAGCTTAGCTGCAGTAGCTAAAATGCTCGCCGAGCTGAACACTCTTCTTCTTCGACCGCTGCTCAGCCGCTCAGACTAGTACTAGTAGTACGTACGGCAGCAACAGGACATGTCGTACATCTTGTCGAGACGAATTTCTACGGAATTTGAACTATTTTAAGAGAATATTGTAAATTCAATGCAGTCTGGATGGGCTCTAAAAATACTAATAAGTATAGATGGTCAAACGGGCCGCCCGGCCCGGCATGGCCCAGGCCCGGTCGTGCCTGGGCCAAGATTTGTCGGGCTGGCACGGCCCGACCTACACGCTGAGCCGGGCCGTGCCGGCCCACATGCTCCACCTATGGCCTAGGCACGGCCCAACAAGGGTCGGGCTGTGTTGGGCCGGCCCGAAGGCACAGCAGCCCATCGTGTCTTCTTTGAAATAAGTCTATTTTCTGTCCCTCCTCTTTGGGCTGTGACATATCTATAGCTAAAATAAGTCTATTTTATATCCCTACTCTTTGGGCCGTGCCATATAATAAGTTTATTTTTACTCCCTATTCTTTACGTCTTACTTCATGCCGGGCCGTGTCGGCCCACCGTGCCGAGGGAGCAGCCCAGGCATGACCCGGCTGTCGGGCCAGGCCGGCACGGGCACGACCCCAGTCGGGGTCGTGCCCGTGCCTGGGCCGGGCCAAATTGCCGTGCCTTGGGCCGGGCCGTCGGGCCTCGGGCCATATGGCCATCTATACTAATAAGCAACGAGTCTGAAGTAGCTACCGGTTTGCCAATTTGTGGTTGTTAATCCTATTTATTATTCTCTCCTTAAGTAGAAGTACTAGTTTTTCATCGTCTACTTAGGCTGTGTTTGAGAGCTGCATAAAGAGAAAAAAACAACGTCATTTTTCGCACGTACGTTTCCCAAACTGCTAAACGGTGTGTTTTTTGAAAAAACTTTCTATAAAAAAGTTTCTTTAAAAAATCATATTAATTCATTTTTCAAGTTTAAAATAATTAATACTTAATTAATTACGCACTAATAGCTTATCTCGTTTTGCGTATCTTTTCAATCTTCTCTATTCTTCTCTTCTCAAACACAGTCTTATTGGTTTATTGGCCGTAGTCAAAAATTAAATTTTGAAACCTATTTTAAGTTAATTTTGAAGTTCTTTTTATCATAGTTTATTTTTTCCGCTTGACTTTGAAACTGTTAATGATAGTCATAAATATTTTTTAATTGTTTAGTTTATTTTTATGGTCGTATCTCAAAAGAGGAAAGATATAGTAGCCATAATATTTCGATGAATGTTTGTGACCAAGTTGTCCAGTAGAGAAGAGAACACGACCCAAGTGAGCAAAATGCCAGGCTGGTCAATGGGCCCTCAAAAGTAGCGGATTCAATGGAGGGGAAAATTAAATTAGGCCCACTCTAGAAATACCAGGTTTCTATACTTCCTACGGTTAAATTGTTTCCCGGTAACGGATTAGGAGTGGTCATGAGATACTTTGTATCTTTAAGGTTTTGATTCTGAATTCCAAGGTTCATATAAATGTTCCCCACAAGTTCCACCCGAATTCATTGGAAACATTCCATAGGACTTGTACCAAACAATGCTAAGGGCAACACCAATGTTTATATTCTTGGTGAAAATAAGGTAGGTCCCACCATACTCTATGGTTATGGCCATGATGCTTAAGACAGTAATTGATGTAAAGATGAGTCCCACATCTATATAAAAAAATCATACTTTAAGATGTGTCCCCATCATACATAGAGTCATTCTCACCCTCTTTAATGTGCATGTGTGTTTTATGTTATTATTTTATTTCTTAAGGTTGAGCCATAAGCTTATGGCTATTTTTAGCATTTAATGCTTTATAGCTATTGCTCACAATGTATACGGCTAGTTATAAGGTCTTATGACTCTTTCTTGTGACACATTGTGAATGCCCTAACATGAAAAAACAAGAGCATTTATATGAGCAACGTGGCAAGGTTTGGTACATAATAACTAAATCATAGGGACCACCAATTTCATTCCCTCCTTAAATATTTGGCAAACCTGTCCCTAAATTTGTTACGAAGTCATGGCTTTTGCTTATTTGCTTTTGTTCTCCAACTTTTCCTACCTTTTCAAGCTCTCCATTAGATACAAGAAATGACTCGACCTTCTTGATGTAGGATCTAAAAACCAAGCAGCCGACAAAATGGATGAACAACATGCTGCCTATGTAGCACACCTTTCATCTCGCCATTGCAAAACCACAAGATGCGAAAGATAACTATTGAACCCTCATGGCAAGCAAGCACGATCTTGATAGGATCACCCTATTCCCCTCTATGTGACTATGCCAAATCATAGGAAGAACGGGTGGTGAGACCCTCACATGGTTGTAGCTGAAAGCTATTTTTTTATTCATAATAGCGAGTCTCTCTTGCAATGAATGCACACATATTGCTTATATAGCAATCCTAAGAACTCTAAACAAGAAACAAACTCATTACATGACTTGAACTCGAAGAAAGAAACTTCTGCTACAGCAACCGTCAGCTAGTTTGGTAGATTGCGGATAACCCACGAAGAATCTGAAGGTGGGACCAAAACCTTGACGTGGGCCATCAAAATAGTTTTCCACAAATACTCAAACGTCCAAAACAGAGTCCGTATGCGAAATCCACGACCATTTTACCATAGGACTATCCAGTCTAGACTCTCCAAACTAAATACTTTTATGCAACCCCTCTACTACGTACATTAGTATAAAAGGGCTGCGTAACTATAGACAACAGTGGATAGATAAGACATGAGGAGGGACAGAGTATTCTCATTCACTTTCTTTCAACTGTACACATAGCTTCTCCTATCTTTATATAGCCAATTCTTATACATGGAAAATAGGGTGAGGCCCAATTAGTGTATTGGGCTGGCCTTCATGGGCCAAAGCCCAAGTTTCTCAACACTCCCTCTTGGGCCTTCACCACATATTGCTTATGCGTCATTAAAACTCTTTAAAAACCCAGTGGGAAAAATTTGAAGAAAGAGTACATGGCATATGTTTTATGTGTTGCATGTGCCTCGTTAAAAACCTTGATAGGAAACACTAGAAAAACTTATCTAAGGAAAGAAGAATACAACCCACCCAATTATTCTAATTGGATACCTTGTCATTCTGGACTAAGTTTGGCAAGTGAGTCAGCGAAATTCTCCCCCCCGAATTTTGCACTTCTCTAAGTCTCATCATCCCAATCCCTTGGACGCATCTTTCAAAAGGGGATGCCAGTAATGACTTAGTGAATAAATCTACGAGATTTTCATAGGACTTGGTATGCAATACTTTAATTTTGTTTGTCTTATGCAGTTCGTGAGCATAAAAGAACTTGGGGTTGATATACTTGGTGAGATTGCTTCACATAACCTATTTGCACTTGTGTAACACATGCTGCATTATCTTCATAGATAATTGTAGGGGTCTGGATGGTGTTCAATTCACATGATTGCTGAATGTGGTGAATTATCCTGCGAAGCCATGCACATTTGCGAGAGGCTTCGTATAGTGCGATGATTTCCTAGTGGTTCGTCGAAGTTTCTACGAGACTTTGCTTTGATGATTTCTTGGAAATTGTTGTTCCTACACATAGGAAAACATAACCAGTCTGTGACTTGGCAATATGTGGGTCTGACAGGTACCCAACATCTGCATATCCTACCAAAGTGATGTCATGGTTCTTTCTGTAGAACAATCCCATGTCCTTGCTTCCTTGAAGATAACGAAGGATGTCCTTGACACCCTTCCAATGTCTTTTGGTGGGCTCTGTACTATACCTTGCAAGTAAGTTGACGGCAAATGACATGTTCGGTATTTTCAATTTGCAAGGTATATGAGTGCTCCTATTGCACTTAAGTATGGATGTTCTGATCCAAGGATTTCCTTCCCCTCTTCTCTTGGTCTATACGGATCTTGGTCTACTTGAAGTGACCTTTCAACCATTGAAGTTTTCGAAGGATACGCCTTTTCAAAGCAAAATTGTTCCAACACTTTTTGTGTGTAGGTTGATTGATGCACTAAGACCCCTTCGGGGGTATGCTCAAGCTGCAAGCCTAAGCTGATGTGACCAAAGCCCATGTATCATTCATCGTTAGTTTTATGCCTGTTCTAATGGAGCAAGACATGAAGAAGAATTATCCTCGTAAAAAAGCAGATGTGAGAAGAATCGTGGAAATTGGCTCCATGGAGGTAGAAATCAATCCTACCTAGCTTTATTCGGTAATTTAATCTCTACAAGTGAATAGTGAAACTTGATATGATTCTAGAATAAGCCACGTCACTCAGTCAATAATAGCTGTTGGATCTAGCTGGAATCTGGAATCATTATGAGCCGTTGGATGAAGGATGATGGGAATTAAGGTTCCTGTAAATAAGGGACTATCGAGAGTGTTCACGTGACTTCTTCGGCTGGAATCTCACCTGCGTTATTTTTAATTCTCCTGCCAGTTTTACACATGCACCCCTGTAAGGATCTTTTATTTTAGCGTCCTCTAAATAAATAATATTTTCACAGGTACTTTGCTTTGGTCCTTTTACGATAAAGATACATAGTAGTATTTACTTAGAAAACCATTGAAATTTTGTATTTTCAAATTTCAAAAGTAACTACTGATGCAAGTCAGTAGCGAGAGTTGTCACTTGCTAGCTGGTGGGATTGATATACGCAAAGTGATGGGATTATTTACTGAATACATACAATAAACTTAAATTTAATACAACACATGCATAGTAAATTTGATATAATTACATGTACATAGTGATTTTTCTCTAAATAAATTTGCTTTGACATAAGTATATAAGCTTTGTGATACATTTTACAAGTTTGACGTAATCATGGTTAATTATTGTTATTATAATAATATTGCTTATTTCATATCAATAAATGGCACATTTAAAAATTTAACAATGATGGAGGTGATGGGCGTGAAAGCATGATAAATTATTAGATGTGGTCATAATATTGTTAACTATGAATCAAGATAAATCTGTTAATGTTATTGCTACACCTACACCTCATTCATGCCAAGTATATTCTACAAACACATATATTTATGTTGTTAATTATTATTATAAATTTAAGCTAATTATCATAAACCATATACAAGAAATAAACACATTTAATATAAAGGGAGATTACGGTCGCGTGAACCTATAAACTAGTAAGTTAGTTGTTATTTTAGGGTTAATTAAGTCAAAGTCATTAGCGGCATCATTACCAGCTAATTAGGCATTAGCTTAATAGAGCTATATGCATGTTCATACGTATTGGGCCTCTGACCAGGGTTCACCTTATCGTGTGGGATAGGGTTACCGCCCCTCCGCGATAACGCGATAACCGCGGTTACCACGCGGTAACCATGAAAAACTGTGCAAAATCGCATTCAAAAATTTGAATTCAAATTGTTGGCGGTATCACGGTTTCGCCGCAGTTACCGCGCGGTTTGCCGCGGTAACCGTGATTTTTGCGCGGTTACCGCAGACTATGTAGAAGAAAAAATGAGAATGAAATACAACGAGAAAAAAAAATCAAAAATACGGTTAAATATGTGTAGAAATTGGGAATAATTGGAAGAATGTGTACAATACTTACAAATCTAACTTTTGAGTGTAAAATTAAAAAATTCAGCATGACCTTTTCTATATTGTGAACATCGAAGCAATTCAACATTTCATAACATAATAAATCAACAACAACAATTGAACAACCTAACATTTCAAAGCATTATGAAGTCCACACAAAGCTAAAATAATAGAGTCCACGATATAATGTCCATGACTACAAATATGACAGTTCATATGACAAGCAACACAAATATAGAAACAAATGATATAGCGGACATAGCTAGGTGTTCCACTGATTGTAAGTCATGTTGTACTCTTCTGTGGACATGAGTATCAAGCCGTGAGTGTGTAGCAACCCCGCCTTGTATTCCTGCCAAGTTTGACCTGTCCATGATGCTATTGATTGCCATTGAGTGTACAATTGAGCATACCACTGAGGCTCTTGCCATTCATACACCCATGTAGGAGCAGGATAATTAGATGCTTGGGGACGATTGTACACATACATTGGATAGCAACTTTCAATGCTGGAGGCACTGAATGAGCTATAGTTATCCTATGGTGTGTCAAACTGTTGTTGTTGTTGGCGGCCTCTCGGAGTAACGCTAGTTTGTTGCGAGCTTGGAGCACCATGATCCTGGTCCTGAGTTGTGTGAGTGAAGTCGGCCTCACCTGCAAATGATATAGTAGGAAGAAGATTAATGAGTCGTGAATTGCAAGGTGAAGGTTGTAACAGTAAGTAAACTATATTGTACTAGTGAATTGAATCAGGCTATGGGGATCTAACTGAGATGTGTGACCCCTGTAAGGCACATTAGTGGTGCCTTGGCCTTCTTGACCAACATCATCTCCATCATCTGTATCTGTTCTGGAGCTACTATCATCGGACTCTTGGTAGTCCTGGCTTTCTTGAGTGTCTTCATCACTATCGACACACCTAGACCGTGTCGCCGTAGCTTTGCCCATCAATTTTTTCGATGGAGGTGCTTTTAGCCCCTGCCGAGTCTTTCTTTTTCCAATATGACTATCGCCTATGTTCTTGTCAGCCCACTCAGCCACACTAGAAGCCCTAGTGGCCCTGCGAAGGTCAGTCAAATCCACTAGGTTGGCTACAAGTGGACTAGGCACGGGGGCTTCACTCTCTGTTAAGTCTTCATCGAGTTCAGGAGAAGCATTGGAACGAGCATTGTCCATCTAGTTTTTAATCTGATTGTTAGTGCCATAGAATGAAAGGTCTGCTAGCCTCTGAATGGATTGTCATCCTTCTTCCTAATCTGGGCATTTGCTTGCTATATGCGAAGGCGAAGGTTGTAGTTCATATACACAAGCTTGGTGAGCTTCTTGTGTGTAAGTTTGTTACGGACCTTTGTATGTATGAATGCAAACGTGCTTCAATTCCATTCACATCCACTTGAAGAGCAACACTGACCAACCAAACGCAACGCAAGCTTCTTTAAGTTGGGCGTGTTTGAGGCGAACATAGACCACCATTGTGCTGCAAAAGCCAAATAACATGTCATCCAAGTATTCTGAGCACATCGAAAAGCAATATGAATTTTGATTGTTGCATTAGCAAGAATATACTAGGGGAAGTTTTCCCATCCATTGCCATCTTTCTTGCCAGTGGCTTTCCAAATTCGCCACTCTTACGTTGATACATCTCAACCTCCAGCAAAGCGACAGCGGTCGTCTCGATATCCATCATCCACTCAAAAGCTTGACGGAGGTCTTGGAAGACGGTCGCACTTGCAGTGTAAGCGTAGTGTGTCTTAGGGTTCAATGCCGCAGCTGTAGTTTTCCTCTTACCGTGAGGCTTGCATGGCTGCTTCCATTTGTTCCTCCTCATCGCCATTACCTGTTAGGTCATAATAGTTGACCCTTGCCGCTTCAACCCTTCTTGCCTTATCACTCTTACGCCTACCACTGGAAGCTTTTATCCTGTCCAACTCGCGCTTGAACAAGTCACAGACATCTGGAGGCACTGAATTGCAATATGTTGTCTCCTTTCCTTTTCCAGCCAAATAAATTTTAAGTCGAGTTGCCTCACCACCGCTCTTATGCTGATGACAATATTTACAACGAAATCCATGTCCTATGCTCTCCCCATACTCCCACACAGGGTCCTTACTATCTGACATCTCCACCTTGAATCATATGAAAAAAAATATGTCACTATAAAAGAATTCACCAAATTTCACATGAGTAACAAATGACCCATCATCGTTAAAAGTAAATTTACATCACTAAACATGAAGATATCTACTCACCCAACAAATAACATACCATACAAAATCATTTTCCATATCACTACCATAATTCACAATGTATATTTAACATCAAACACAATATTGACATATACAACTAAGGCTACTACTTGCACAATGTATATCACTAACATCAAACACTTTACAATGTAAATTTGACATATACAACTAAGGCTACTACTTGCACAAAGTTGACATATATATACAACTAAGGCTACTACTTGCACAACATTGACAAAATCATGCACAATGTTTAACAAATCCTAAATCTATTGCTATTATTTAACAAATCCTAAATATACGGGGGAGAGGAGGAAACTGCGATTTTCAGGGCGATTATCGCCGCTTTAACACGATAACTGCGCAGTAAGCCGCGGTAACCGTCCCACGCAACAACGCGACCAACTATCTACTTGCAGTGATTATTGCTAAAAATCATGCGATAACCGCACTAAACCGTGTGATTACCGTGGTTTATCGCATGAGCCGGCTCGCGTAGACGATTACCATCACATACCGCGCGGTTACCGCCGCCTACCGTGCGGTTTCGTCGTTCGTCGTCGCATCCGCGATGGATCTGGCGCCGGAGGCTCCTGCTTCTCTCCCCCAACCTCCAGCAGCTGAGTGGTAGCGATAGGAATCGGAGAGAGGACTCAGGAGATTTTTTCTCCCGCAAATGGGCCTTAATGGGCCGCATGAACAATACGAGATCAAGCCCATTTCATTTCTTCTTTTTTCTAATTTATTATGGACTTTCGGTTTAGCCCTCAAATATGAATTTATCTTACTATTTTTTTAAAATTTTTTTTCACCATCTGCCACTACAATTCAAGAACAATATCCATGATTTTTTAAAATTTTTTTGGAAAATTTTGAATTTGGTCAAAATTCCTCAAACCCTAACCGCCGGTAACCGATCCCCTCCCCTGCGGTAAGCGCGGTAACCACGGTTACCACGGGGTTACCACGCGATAATGTGAACCCTGCCTTTGACCCAGGCTGGCCTAGTGGATGCATGATCAGGATTCAAGTCCTAGGTGCCTGCGTGCATTCTATTTAGGCTACATCATTGTCCATGTAATATGGCAGTTTTTGGATTCGTTACATGAGGCTGTTAGGGTTTGGTTCCTAGCCTTAAAGCTAGGATGGCGCTTCCATCCAGATATCAGTGAAGTGTTGCCGCCGCTAGGGTTGGAGAAGAGCAAGTTCATGTGATCAAATCTTGAGTTTGTTGTTCGGTATCTATTGGTTCCTTATTTTCTGATCATGTTTGCTACTAGTGCACGGGTGAAAGACTATTTGATCTAGGTTTTGGGTTTCAGTTGCTGTAAGCCAAACCTTGTTTCTTTACTACTATTTTCAGTTATATACAACACCGGTTTTACTGTTGCTTAGAAATAATTTTGGTGCAAGAGTGTCGCCAATTGAGAAAATTTGGAAGCTAATTTATTTATTATTGTTGGTATCGTGAAAGAGGAGGACAAATTAGGGCGCATGTTGCCGGGTGCTCATCATAAGCAATACTTAGTTTTGCCCAAACCTTTTATTTCGAACTCGGATTTCAGATATAAGCTTGCTTCTTCAATATCCTTGAGTGTCCCAATGATGTTCAGATCATCAACATATACAGATATTATGCAAATCCATCCTGGGATCTCCATATAAAGACACAAGGGCAATCTTCATTATTACTGTAGCCCTTTTTCTTAAGAAATCGCTAAGGCGATTATACCACATTCTTTCTAACTGTTTTAATCCGCATAGCGACTTCTTGAGTTGTACACTATACAGATTTCTGCTTGCTCTGTCTTGGTTTGGGACATAAGGTACCTTCATGTAAATGCCCATGTCCAAGTTCCTATAGAGATAGGCTATTACAACATCCATCAATTTCATTCCCAAATTCAAATTTTGTTGCCATTGAGATTATAAGTATCTTAAGATAATTTTGCTCATGACCAGGGAATAGGTTTTTTCGTAATCGACTCCTGATCGTTAGGTGAAACCTTGAGCTACTGGCCTTGCTTTGTATCTTACTACCTCGTTATCCTCATTTCTCTTTCAAACAAATACCCATTTATGCCCTACGATAATATGGGTAGGGGTACGGCTTACAGAGCCAAATACCTCTCTTTTTTTAGAGAAATTAATTCAGTTGTGATTGCTTTCTTCCATTCGTCCCAATCCGACCTTTTCTTGCATTCTGCGAGTGATACGGGCTTGCGTCGAGATCGATGATGGAGGCTATTTTCTTAGCAAAGTAGATATCTACATTCGTTGTTGCTATGTCAAATGATTCTCCCGATGTTGCATAGTTTATGGCCATTTCTTCATGAGCCGCTTCTTCTGAAGCTTCCACTTGCTTTCCGTTATTCTCTGTTATGGGAGCAAGTTACTTTAGCTTGTCAGGATCTATTTGCGCGCACACATTGTCACTGACAACTCCCTCTGGTATGTCTTTTTCTATAGGTTCCATACCAGTGCCAGATCTCGGTTGGCTCCCATTCTTTCGTTGGGACATTTTTGCAATCGGCTATACCAAGCCCTCTGGCCCCTTTTTCTCCAGACGTTTCCAGATACTTGGGGTCGAGGGACCAGAGTTCCTGTTCTTTTTTGTTCTGAGGCCTCTGGACGGGATGAGGGTTACCGATTTCCTTTGGTATTTTGACCCTCTCCGTTGCATTGTGTGCAGGCACATGCGACTCGGTTACACTCTTCAAATCGCAAAAATGATCAGGTAGTTGATTCGCTAAACTTTGAAGATCAATTATTTTATGTACTTCTCCATTTGCTATAAATAAGATCATGCAAGATAATCAGGTTCAGATTAAATATGCTGATAAGCTTAACGGCATTTCACACCTCAAGTCAAGAAGATCACGAGCTGGTCTCTTTTAAATCAAACGGATTTTAGTAATACTACCAAGGATTTTTAGGAGTAGACACAGTTATTAACAAAGTACGTAGAATTAAAGGAGAAAAGATTGTAAAAATACGTAAAATTAAATGGGAAAAGATTGTGATTGGATGAGATGTGGAGGTAGGTAGAGAAATTAAATCATGAAGAGTTATGATTGGTTAGAAAAAGAATGCTGATGAAAAAATTATTATATTTTGAAATAAATTTTGAAGGCTAAAAATTATTATATTTTGAGATGAAGGAAATAACTTACTGTTATCTAGACAAATGGAGAAAAGATGCCACGGGGTTCCAAAGGGCGCAGCCAACGGTACTGCCCAAGCAGACAATGGTTTCAATTTTAATCAAAGAATTACACTTTTTTTGGTTCAGAAGATGTGCGCAGCAATTAAATTCAATTGGATTATCTCAAGTAATAGAAGTGCACAAGTTCACATGTAAGATCATATAGCTGAAGGGAGATTTGCAATTTTGCCGCACATAAGTGGGTGGTATGACATGTGGCCCCTGGTCCCATTTGTCATACACTCGGGGTATGGCAAATGAGCAAGCACCACTCATATGGGGCAAAAGAGCAAATTTTCCATAGGTAAAATAATTGACTTGTTGGCTGTACATCTGATCTCAAGGCAATTAACTCCCAAACTAATGAATTATATATATCTAGACAAGGAAAAACGACTATGCCGTATGCATTCCTGGCCTATAATATATGGATGCAACTAACATACTGCTTGTTGCTTGTTAGCACTATAACCATTCTCTATTTTTTTCAGTGTGAAACACCTCTCCACGTTCCATTTTTCTTTTGTCTAATGCGGTGTTCGGCAACTAGGCAAAGCAATGTGACCCACCACCTTCCAGACGCCTACGCATTTAAGGCACGAGTCAAGGTGACGACTTGCACACATCCTAACCTATAGAATGTACATAAATTTTGTTGTACAAAATATACTTGTTGCTGCAAATTCTTGATCCCATGTACACCCATCCCCTTCCAAAACTTGCTGCCAAACCTTGATCACATGAGCAGAGCACAAGAAGCAGAGATAGAAGAGGGAAGAGCAGACTCAATAGAAAAAGCAGAGCAGTGTGCATGAAGCAGAGCAGAACAGAACATGGAAGAGTGAAGAGCAGAGAAGAGTACAAGAAGAGGAGCTGAGCAGCCTGCAGGAGAAGGGAGCATATGCCAGTAGGGAGGAGAGTACGAAGGAGGTCCACTAGGGTTCCAGCCTCCAGGTGCGCTCATGCTCTGTTGTTTCCTTCTTTCCTCTAATTGCTGCACTGGGCCATGGCGATGTGATTTCCCCTCACACACTGGCGCTCAACCTCGATCCCATCATCCAGCCCCTCAGATTTCAGCACGATTCCACCCTCCGCGTGCAAACCTTGAACCCCCCCAAGGCCCCGCCCCTTGACTTAACTGATTTGGATCGCCGCTGATGCTTTGATTCATGTTTTTTTTGAGGAAAAATACTGTAGGAAAATTTCCTACAGTGAATATATTAAAAATATATATGTACAATTTACAAGGGGTTCTACGGATTGTCTATCCATTGTTGTATGTTTGGGAAATAAGAAGGCTGTTCTTTGGATAACCAAGGCAAATTCATGTCTAAAGAAAGAGAAACAAATCTGTAGCCAGGCTTACGTTTCTGGAAATATATGTACACCAAGGCTTTGCTTTGTGTTTATGCCTTTAATCTTGTGCTCTCTTAAAGAATACAAACGTACAAAGAAAAAGAAACGTCCAGTGTACTCTTATCAAACCATGACAATCAGGCAATCAGCCTAAAAAGAGGCTTTGCCTTGATATCATGCATAGCAACAACACATATGAAATCAGCAGGAAAAGCTTTGGATGTTTGGGTTATGAATTTCGTAGAGACCAGGTTTAGCAGGGTCTTGGGAAATTACTGTTCTGTTTGGTTAACATACAAAATAATGGATAACCAAAACCAGTTTCCAGTAAAAACTAGAAGAGAAACTTTTAAAAAATTTGACTATTTTACCCTGATCACTAGCAGTTAAAAAGTGCTTCGTATGTAAGGGACTTACATTGTAAAACACAAGTACCACTAGTTACAGGAAACTCCATAGTCAGTTAGAACGAATGAATCAATACTAGATATCAACTCCTAGAATTTGGGATTGTAGAAAACAATGCTGTCTAAAAATCAAGCATATGAGTAATGAAAATGAAGGTACAAGATAACTAGCGAAAATGGAGTACATGCTAACCTTTATTATTTAGACCATGTAGGCTGAACCCAAAGGGCAGGAGGGGGGCAGTTCTTCCAGGAACTCTGAGTAGACTGATCAGCGAAAGTATCATCTTGTAAGTTGTACATTCTGACCTCCTTTGCAATATGCTTAAATCTCCTACACTTGGTGTTGTCATGAGCAAGGTAGACGCAATTCGGAGTTAATACCGGGAAGTCATCGACAGAAACAAAGAAGGAAGTGCCAAAGCTAACAAACAGAGCGTGGCCACGCAGATCCTTTATCTGCAATAGATCCTGCGTAGCAAGATCAAGCTTGAACACCGCGAGTTCATATGTGCTGGGCTCCTCGTCATCGTTGAGTTGAAAGCTCCTCCACACCTGGAGGATGTCACCCCATGGGGCCCGAACAATATAATGGGCGCAGTCGAAGGATTCTTTCAAGGGGAGACAAATGCTGTTGACCACTGGAGCTGAGCCATTGAAATCAGTGGTTTGGATCTCACCACAACTGCGAACGGCGTAGAGCAAGCCATCATCGTCATCGAAGAAGCAGTCCTGGTAGCCCAAACACTCGGGGCGCAAGGCAAGCCAGGTCCAGGTGGCATCGCCAAGCCTGGCAAAGGAGAGCAGATTCTATGGGTCATGGATGAGAACTACAGTGCACTTTCTCCCCTGGGAGGAAGGGTCGCCGGAGAGCACGGCTCTTTGGTAGAGGTGGTGGCGAGTCTCCGCGTCGTCGTATTCGAGAATCGGCACTCGAGGATTGTGCTTGGGGCGCATTGGGGTGATGTCCCGGATGGAGTGCCCGTAAAAGGTAGTCAAGTCGTTTTTCCGGAATAGGAGCCTTACCGGAGCCAGGGAGCGGAGCGGCGGGAGGGGGAACTGCGCGCCGGTGATGGGGTTGAGGAGGTGGAGCTCGTCGGCGGTGACGAGCCAGCCGTGCGACGAGCCGACGACGTACCGGTCGCGCAGGGGGGCGCCGCCGGGGAGCGGGTGGTGGTAGGGGTTGCCGAAGATGGTGTCGGCGGAGGGGGGCATGTCCGGGAGCGGGATGCGGTACAGCTTGCCGGTGGAGAGGCGGTGGAGGGTGGCCACGCCGGACGGCGAGGTGGAGAGGAGGCAGGGGCCATGGCTCTTGCAGCAGAGGCCCAGACGGCGCGTCGACGAGTAGTGGTCGTGCCATGATTTGCAGACGGCGCCGGAGCTCAGCAGGTCTGGGATCTCCAGCGTCGTGAATATGCGGACGAGCAAGTCCACCGGCAGTTCCGACCAATCGACGTCGCCGTCCCGGCGGTCGGAGTCGGAGGGGATTTCTCCATCCATCGAAGAGATATCCCCCTTCTTCTGAACCCTAACTAGAATACACGAACAGGATGGATTGATTTTGGCGTTGTGGCGTCCTTTCCAGCTTCGAAACAGACCAGGTTTATTATAGGCGGAGCCAGCCTAGTGTTCGACTTGGTCTAACTGGCCTAACTGGCCTGGGAATAAGTCTATTTTGCTTCTCTTGACTTTGCTTTAGATTTTGGGGAGTTTAACATTCTAAGGCACTGTTTAGAGAGTTTAAGATTTTAAGAAACAATTGATAAGAAGCTAGCTGGTGAGAATCTAGAGAAGTTAGATAGTTCATTTTCTGAATTCTACAACTACAACTTCTCATAATCTGGGTGAAAATCTGGACTGTTTAAGGGAGCTTCTAGCAGCCGGAGATTTTAGGAGAAGCTGCAGCTGTCAGAAGCTCTCCAAACAGGCCTTAAGAAGCAGTTGGTGAGAATTTGGAGAACCTAGCTTCTGGTTTCTAGTTTATTTTCTGGATTTTACTGCTATAGCTTCTCAGAATCTAGGTGAAAATCTGGACTGTTTAGGAGAGCTTCTAAAAACTGGAGATTTTAGAAGAAACTATAGTTGCCAGAAGCTCCCCCCAAACAGGCCCTAAGTCCACTTCGATTCCCTTAATGGCCAAATTTGATTCGTATCTATGAACTGCAATACTGGATGTCTCGACCTCCTAACTATTAAAACCGGTACAATTTGACTCTCTCGACGGTTTTGAAGGACAGTTTCGCTGACGTGGCGCCTACATGACGGTGTTAACCTAGTCTTCGTCTCACATAACGTTGACGTGACGCTTATGTGGCATTAGAATTAAAAATATATATGTAGAGACCCATTTGTCATTCACACAAAAATGTTGTGGGACCCACTGACATGTGGGGCCCACATGTCATCCTCTCTCTCCTTCTCTTCTTCTTCCTCCCTCCCTCTCTCTTATCTCCCTTTCTCTTTCCTTTGGCTGTTTGAACGGTGGTTTCATCCTACGTGACACTTATGCGATCCACATGTCAAGTGAAAAAAATAAAAAAATAACGACCCACATGTCAGTCAACCCTTTATTCCCTTTATCCTTCGTCCATCTACCCCTCTATTCTCTCTAGTTCTAAACCTAACAGCGCTAGCGAATTGAATGAAGATCAATCAATCGACTGAAACGATATATCGATCGATGTCGCCGGCATCGGCAGAATAGCAAGATGAGGGGGCGCTGGTTCTGATCGACGATGTCATCACCGAGGTCCTGTTCCGTCTGTCGTCCAAGTCAGTGCTCCGCTGCCGCGTCATTTGCCGAAGTTGGCGCGTATCACCACCTGCCCCTACGTCCTCGCCAACCACTCACTACCATAGAATCCTTAATAGCAGACGGCTCATAGGTGTCGGTTTGCTTAAAACCAGTACCTATGAGCACTTTCCACCCCTCCCGAGCCTCCCGTGCCAAGTTATCTCTAGTAAGTACTCCATCTGTTTCAATATAAATGCAACCTAGTATGAATGTGATATATCCTAGTACTACGAATCTATCGTCTTAGATTACATTTATATTAAGACAAATAGAGTACTAAAATAGTTACTAGAGATACGAACCCTCTAAGGTGTAGACCAGCTGGACACCTCTGAAATTCCCTCGAGGTCGTACATTGCCAGATGAAAACAAATAGTAGATGCCCCCAACACATCTTCTAAAGTTGCAACCCACCAGTCCCATAGATCATCAATAGTTGCTGATTGTTCCTGGATCAGTATGTATACATCCTAGAATAAAAATGAGTACAGTGCACAGATGGTCCTTAAATTTATAGGGATGTGTCATCTAGGTCCCCAAATGCAGATCCAGGTCTCATAACTTGTCAAAATGTGTCATCTAGATTCTCAAACTCTCAAAATACAAATTCAGGTCTCATAACTTGTCAAAGTATGTTATCTAGGTCCTAAATCACCATAGCCCCTCTAGGATCCTGTGTAGCCCTGATGTGGCATGCTACACGGACATGACATGGCATCATCTTGACTGACAAATGGGACCCACTTCAAAATTTTCTTTTTCTTCTCCTTCTCTTTTTTTTCCTTTCTTCTCCTTCCTCTCATTGCAGCTGTAGGCCACCGCCGCACGGTGTGCTCAGGTAACAGAGAAAGGAGAAGAAAAGAAAAAAAAGAAGGAGAAGAAAAATAAAAGAAAAGAAAAAAGAAAAAGAAAAATTTTGAAATGGGTCCCATTTGTCAGTTAAGGTGACGCCACGTCAGTGCCACGTAGGATTCCAGAGGGGCTGTGATAATTTGGGACCTAGATGACACTTTGGCAAGTTCTAGGATCTGAATCTGTATTTTAAGAGTTTAGGGATTTAGATGACACACTTTGACAAATTCTGAGACTTGGATCTATATTTTGAGAGTTTGAGAACCTAGATGACATACCCTTACAAGTTCAAAGACCATCTGTGCACTTTACTCAATAAAAATTGTTAAGCTTGCAGAGCACAGCTAATTATCTTCCCAAAATCTT
Source organism: Oryza officinalis (assembly GCA_008326285.1). NCBI lineage: Eukaryota > Viridiplantae > Streptophyta > Magnoliopsida > Poales > Poaceae > Oryza > Oryza officinalis. The sequence continues at coordinate 18,893,130 of BDMV01000001.1, read as the reverse complement.
ATTTTCTAACCATTCCCCACCCTGCCATCTATACCCCCATCTTGCCATCTGAGCTGGGGTTCGGAAAAGTCTAGTGCACATTTTTTGTATGTCAGATTGGCCATTAACTTCAGAATGGCATCACCAAGAACAGCTGGAGATCCATTGTAAAGCCTTTTTTTGTCTTCCAGTTCGTAATTTCGTATACATGGATCAATGTTTTCCTCTACAAAACCAAACCTATTGATCCCTGACAATGCTACAAGTATTACACCTGAGCCCCCAACAAACATGCCATGGAACAAAACAATCCGGCAATACATTGTACAACAAGAAGAAACTAGCCTATCACAACTTCAGACTTCACTACCTGTCGCAATTGTTGGTGATGATGCAGAAACTATTCACAACAGACCGGTTGATACTCCTTTTGAAGCATCCCCCACAAGCACATCATATATAAGCCTCGGGCTCTGATAGTGGGCAAGCACATAATCGGAGTCGCATCCTTCGCTGTAGAAGCGGTCATCATTCACATAATTTACTTTCTGGCCACTGTTTTTGTACTGTTCTATCCAGATACCCATTGCCACATCTTCAAGTTTGAATAACTGATGCAATTAAAAACATGAAGCAGCAATTAAGAGCTGCATGCCTAACAATTTTTTTTAAAAAGAAGTCCAATTGTATTGTTAGAAAGTGCTGTTACCTGAAGAGTTCGTTCTTGATGACCATGAACAATAAACTTTGCAATGTCCCTTGAGACTATATATCCAGGGCCATGATCCCATGGTGGATATGCTTCAACAGGCCATTCCTGCATTTCTCATACATGATATGTCAGAAAAGCTGCCTAAATAAACAAATCTTGGTACATGATAATTGCAATAGACAGTACCTTTGGACTGATGAACCATTTACTATCCTTGTTTCTGTGTGGTGAAGACTGGAAAGAAATGAGACCATACAGAAGTCCATGGGGGTCACTCTTCTTCAGGCTTGAGATGACTTCATCAATCCTAACAAAAGCATCATCATCTGTTTTCATGATGTACTTTGCAGGAACAACTTTGGTCTGCAGATTGGCAAAAGGCAAATAAGTTTAGGATGCGCATACATTTACTATAGTAGGTCTATAGCTCACGTTAGGGATTTGTGAGGTGCTACATTCATGAAGGTTCCGGATTATTTAGGCTGTGTTTAGAAGGTGAAGTTGGGAACTCACCTCCCACGTACGTAAAACGGAGCGACACATTTTCTTATGATTAATTAAATATTTGTTAATTTTTTTTAAAAATGAATTAATATAATTTTTTAAAGCAACTTTTGTATATAAACTTTTTGCAAAAAACGTACCATTTAGCAATTTAAAAAGCGTGTGCGCGAAACATGAAGAAGAGTAGTTGGGAACTCACTCTACCAAACACCCTTAATGTACGCAATAATGTCTGACAAGCAAATCATGGCAAATTTCTATCTTGTTCCAACAAACAATCAATGCAGAAGTGCCTTGTGCTCACCTCTTTAGTTTGATGTTCTGTCAAAAGACGCGCTGAGAAAAAAAATTATAGTGCTAAAAGGTACTACCTTCATTTTTTTATATAGGATGCCGTTGACTTTTTGACAAACATTTGACTATTCATCTTATTTAAAAATTTTATGCAAATATAAAAAAATTAAGTCATGCTCAAAAAAACATTTGATGATAAATTAAGTCACAATAAAATAAATGATAAGGGTAAGGTTATGAAATCAACTAAGTTGATTACGTCCACTTCCTTATTCAGATATTCATCAAGCTCTAGAAAGATTTTTAAGCGATAACCATTTACCTTAAAAAGGTTACCTCCGTCGTCTTGGAGCGTGACCGCTCCATGTGATGAAGCGTCGACGACGGTGTATGGTCCCATTCATTTGCTTCGCAGCTTTCCATGTCCGAAGAACATGACTCTAGAATTGAAAAGTAGTACCTTATCCCTAGGCTTGAATTCTTTTGGCTTGATCATTTTGTCATGCCATCTCTTTGTTTATTCTTTGTAGATTCTGGCATTATGGTAGGCTTTGTCTCTTCATTCTTTTAGTTTTGATAACCGTATTTTTCTCTGCCTTTTGGATTCTCTAAAGTCCATGTTCCAATTCCGGATGGCCCAGTATGCCCTATGTTCCAACTCAACTAGTACATGACATGTTTTTCCATAGACGAGTTGGTAGGGTGACATACCAATGGACGTCTTATAGACGGTCCTGTACGCCCAAAGCGTATCGGGTAGTTTTGCTTTCCATGACTTCCCCATCTCTTGTACGGTCTTCTATAGGATTTTCTTGATTGGCTTGTTTGAAATTTTTGCCTGACTGTTTGTCTAGGGGTGGTAAAGGCGTTGTCACGCCCGAAAAATACCTTTCCCAAACTCTAGTGCATTAATCCCCGTCCTAGTAAAAGCCGGGGTACACCACACAAACTTGATACAAAAGACACATCTTTATTAATTATCACAATAATATTTATATTATTACAAAGGCACATTAGGCCTGACAACAAAAGAAAAATAGCAGCAGACTAGAGGACCTACGGCTTCATCTTCACAGGCACTCAACTGGGTATAAGCCAGGACTCCACCTAAGACTTCTTCTTCAAGACTCTTTTTTTACTAGAGAGGAAAAGATTGAGTAAGGATGAGTACAACCACCGTACTTAGCAAGCCACACCAGAAAATACGCTTAATGCAAGGGACTACAAGGATTCGTTTATAGAGGTTATTTTGCAGTAAACAAACATTTCAAAACATTTAATCATTTAAAGACATTTTAATCAATTCATGACAGATAGTCAAATTATTATCAAGCCGCGCACCAACGTGATCTCGCCTTAAACCAGGCCCACAGGTGATAAATCTAGTTATTCCAGTTCACTAGAATAAAACCTCTAACTTTGGGTCATTATTAGGCTTGCCCATAACCGGGGACGCGACTATTCGAATAGTTTATACTCTGGCCAAAGGTGTACATCTTTACCCACAAGACGCAATCTTGACTACACGTTAACCGTGCATCGCGATACCGGAAAGGTACCCGAGGAGTCAAGATCATGACATAACCCATCGTTACCATCATAAACAAAGAAGACCATCGTAAACTTCCCCCGCCAGGTGCTCTGGGTCGAGTAGACATTCTATGCCCCCGGGTGTACTGCCAAAGACGTTGACCCCACCAAGGGCTTCATCCATCCCTATTAGTGTCTTCCTTGTTCATGATAGCGCTAACCGATACGTTAAGCCTTATCCATTAGACATGTGGTTGCACGGAATATGCTTTGCAATCGTGCCCCGAAGACCAGTCCTTATGTCGGCCGAGGTGCAACTAGCTAAACCAAGCACCTCGAGCCTAGCCGAAAACAAGTTTGGGAAGTTTGAAAGGGGAGTCCAACATGTCCAGGCTAACAAGCCGAATCCATCATTAAACAAGAATTTAGTGTCATTCCCAAAGTCTAGATATTGTAAAACATCTATTTGTTTCTAATAGAGCATTGCTAAGCATAAACCTATAATTTTTAGTAAGCACCACATAGAGTTCCCACTAGCTGAATTTTGTTAGCTAGGGTTGTCAAAGGAAATTACACAATACTCAATAAATAAGGTCATAACAAGAAATATAGGAAAGACTAAGTAAAACAGTTATAACATGGTAAATTTAGCAAAACGAATGCAATAATTTAAAACAAAATACTTTTCATAAATTGGGATTAATGCTCAAGGAGAGGATGGCTTGCCTTGCTTAGAGAAAAAGGGTCTTCGAAAGCTTCAGCGACGAACTTGAACCGCACCATGGGAACCTTCGAAACGACAACAACTAAACGAACAAAAAAACAAAGCTATAACACTAAGAAAGAAACGACAACAGTACATAAAAACAACAGCTCCAGCGATCTTCAAGCTTGGCAAAGAGGTGGATGACGACGACGGGCGATACTTTGGCTTGGCGGGAATGACGGCCGGAGGGAGATGACGACAATGGGGGCGACCTTCGGGACGACGGCGGGGACAGTGATTAGCTTCGGTTTGACGAAGGGAGGGTTGACGGCGACGGTAGTCGGCGGTGGCCATAAGAAGGTGAGGCCGGCGTGAAGCACACCACTGTGGTGCCGACGGCGGTGGCGACGTAGTGGGGCGATGTGCCGGCAAGGAGGAATGGCCGGCCGGACACGACGACTATGACGGGCGGAGGAGCATGGGGTCAATGGCGTTCCGGTGACCTTCGGCTAAACGGAGCTATGGACGGGGAAGAGGATGGCGCCGTGATGCTGGGGAAAGAGACGGCGATGTCGGGCGGCACTTCGACGAGGTAGCAGGGGTTGTCGGGGTGGCACCGGCAAGACCGAGGATGAGGCGGCACGACTGGCGGTGTTGCGGCGGGGTTCCGGCAAAGACGAGGCTTGGTTGGGGCCGAGAATGACGTCATGGTGCTGGGAATGACGACGGCACAATTGGCAGCGCATGGGCGGCGTGGCCGAGACGGCTGAAGGTGGTGCGACGGCGGCGGCGCCACTGGTTGCCAGCGAGGGCACACTTCCGGTGGTCTCCGGGCTAAACAGAGGCGAAGCCGGGGGAGAGGAGACAGCCACGGGGCCGAGAGTGACGGTGGAGGGGTGCTGTGCTGCTCCGGTAGATGGGGAAGGGCGGCTGGAGCTCGTCGGCGTAGTGGAGAGAGGAGGCGGGGCGGGAAGACGATGGGGAGAGGCTAGGCGTGCGACTGCAGGCAAAAAGGGGCAAAGGAGGAGGATGCTGGCCCGTTATAGGCCGGGGAGGAGGAGGGGAAGGGATTTTGGACTATTTACCATTAACGTGGATGTAGCATTCCCAAATGCCATCTTCCCAAATAACTTAGACAATTTGCCCGAGGTCCTCATAAACTAGCTCTCTGCCATTTTGCACCTAATTTCAGGCCCCATGGTTGCCACATCACCAAGCAAGGTGGCACTAGGACATGAAATGTCCATCTTGCCCTTGCCCCTTTCACACATAACACAGCCTCCCAACCACGGGATCGCCTTTACTTGTCTCTATCACTCCTGGTCTCACTCCTTGGACGGCGGCAACATTGTCGATTCCACCAGCGGCGAGCCTTACCGCGATGGCCAACGAGATACGAGATAAATCCGTTGTCTTCCCCTTCTCTCCTTTAGTTTGGCATCAATTTGTTCTTAGATTTGGTTGTTTTTGTTGCAGATCGGATTGTCTAGGGTTTGGATTTTGGGGGGTATGGTTCCGTTAGAGTGCCTGCTGTGGTAAGACACAAATCCCATCCTTTATTTCCATGCATTTTCTTCTATGGCTTCCTAGTATAGCTAGGGTACATACATGCATGCATGGTATACGCATACGGCAAGGCTGTCCGCAACATACATCGGTCAGTACACGCATACGGCAAGGGTGCAAGGTAGCAGCATGCATGCATGCACTAGTCCACATGCTGATTCATCAAGGTCACAAGTTGGTCACAAGACATCACTGATTTTGATAACACTAGTGTGCAAATGGCTATTTTTATGTATGCGTACCAGTTTACAGCTTATATGACCATGCTCTGTATTAGTATTGATTTATTTTCTTTTATTTACTTTGCATTAGTTGGTATGTTCGCATAAAATTCATATATAATAATGGATCGAAATAATATTTTACTTCTATTTCAGTCGTTAGCCTTGTGTTATTTTTTTCCATGTGCACCACCTAAATTTTAATCCAGCGTTTGCCACTGTTAGATACAAACCCTAACTCCATCTTTTTTCCCTTATGTTCCTTGTACTGCAGGTAGGTTTGATCGTCATACTGCGTTTAGTATAAACGTTAGAATCCCCCCATACAATGCTAAGATGGACGATGGGGCAGAGCTGCCAATGGAGGGGTAAGAGCACTCATGGTGGGTGAATGTTGTAGTTAGCATGGACAATATGGTTGAGGATTTGTAGAGCCAAATCATCTGGGGTAGTAGGCAGAAGACTGTTTTCTATGGAACTGACCATAGGAAAAGTGAAACTATTGAGTCAAGCAATTTGGTGCTCATCTCTCAATTCACAGATAGATTCAATACCAAGGTGATGAACTTGCTTGTTAATATAGTGGACAAAGCAGACACTTCAGATGGCTCCAATACTGCTATTGCTGCTATTAATTCTGGCTCTGTAGTGGATGATGATCCTCCTGCTCCTGCTACTCATGCTGCTGGTCCTTATAATGCTGGTGCTCCTTGTGCTGTTGGTGCTTATAATGTTGATGCTCCTAGAGTTGCTGCTCCATATGGTGGTATTGATTGGGATGAATTGAACATCCAGCCATTGACAGTTGAAGGTGGAACCTGACATGTTACATTTGATGAGGATGGGATGTTTGACATGCTGGGACTAGGTGGTTCTGATGTTGGAGCAGCTGAGAAACTAGTCAATTTCCACTAGCTGACCTAGAGTAGGAAATGACAGAAGCAGCTATTCCTGTGAATGATGATGTGGGTGTTGAGCCAATCAGGGTCTGGGATAGAGATGATCCAATCATGGATATTGACACTATTTACCCAAACATGCCAGAATTCAGAATGGCTATCAGGCAGTATGCCATCAATGAGGACTTTGAGCTTGGCACTGAGAAGTCTGACCCTACCTGGTTTAGGGGATTCTGTATAGCCCTACCTGGTTTAGGGGATTCTGTATAGCAGATGGTTATTAATGGAGGATTGTAGGCAGGACTCAAGATGATAAGACTGTTAGGGTATAATCCCTGTTGTTAATTTTTTTGTAACTACTTGTTATTTTTTTCGTAACTTGCTGCTAACTTGCTTTGTATTGATGTGCAGGTGAAAATAAATACAGGAAAGCATGAATGTTCCTCTACTAGCAGGGTTCTTGGAAGAATGGCATCACAAGCTTGGGTAGTAGATAGAGTTGCTACAATTATGAGGAAGAAGCCAAACTGTGGAGCCAAGGAGCTAAAGACCATGTTAGAGGAGAGGTACAAGATACAAATTCCTTATTCCACTGTTTGGAAAGGTAAAGAGAGGGCCATACAAAAGATTCTCAGAGCGAATTGTTAGATAGAAAAGCCCCAAGCAAACACTCGGGAGTAATATGATATGAATTGAAAATAAACTATATCTATGTGTGCCAATAAACGAGTACTCTCACTAGAGCTGTTCTCAGCTGACTAGAGTTAGATACTCTCCCTAGCCCCCAACTGGATTTGTGGGAAATTTTCCTTAAAAGCACATTGAATCTCATAACAAACTAAGATGAAGAAGTGAATTCCTAGTCCCCCGATCATAAAGTTGAAAAAACCAATTCCTGATTACACGACTAGTTAATATGTTACATTGGGTACTCTGACATGACCAATTCTAACAAGGTCGTTCGACCTTCAGCACCTGACTAATCCAATAGTACCAGGCGTCCCCGGCCAAGGTTCCGAGACCCGACGATTAGTCAGTCTAACGTAATAGGACGATAAAAAATGACTCCAACCAGTAACGATATGAGAAAAGAGGATCAATGGACAAATATTGCACATTTGATTTGTATAAAAACTTACATAGATTAATGCATGGGGGTAGTAGAATCGCTACACATATTGTTCGATTAAGGACCAAGTGTGCAGCCGTACTCGACCACTCGCAGAGGTGATGGGTTGATCGCTATAACGCTGGCCGAGAACCAGGTGTGTAGTTGTACCTCGATCACTCGTAGAGTTGGTGGGAGAATAGCTACAATGTTGGTCGCAAACCAGGTGTAGTCATATCTTGATCACTCGTAGACGTGGTGGGAGGTTCGCTACAACACTGGTCGAGAACCAGGTGTAGTCGTATCTCGACCACTCGTAGAGGTGGTGGGAGGATTGCTACCATGCTGGTCGAGAACCAGGTGTGTAGTCATGCCTCGACCATTCATAGAGTTGGTGGGAGAATCGCTACAACACTGGTCAAAAACCAAGTGTATTCGTCTCGATCACGCGTAGATGTGGTGGGAGGTTCGCTACAATGTTGGTCGAGAACCAGGTGTAGTTTTATCTCGACCACTCGTAGAGGTGGTGGGAGGATCGCTATCATGTTGGTCGAGAACCAGGTGTATAGTCGTACTCGACCACTCGCAGAGGTGGTGAGAGGATCACTACAAACGCTTGCCAAGGACCAAATGTAGTCGTACCTTGACCACTCGAAGAGGTGGTGGGAGAACCTCTACAACGCTGGCTGAGAGCCAAGTTTAGTCGTACCTTGACCACTTGAAGAAGTGGTGGAAGGATTGCTACAATGCTGGCCGAGGACCAGGTGTAGTCGTACCTTGACCACTCAAAGAGGTGGTGAGATGATCGCTACAAACACTGGCCGAGGACCAGGTGTAGTTGTACCTCGACCACTCGTAGAGGTGCTTGAGTTGGTTATTACATGTGCATCCCATGTGGCCAGCATGACTTCACATACCCAACTTATAAGCATTTCGTTCGCAATCATGTTGGATGATCAGGCCGACAACGTTCGCGAGGAGATTGTACATAGAAACCTTATCACAAATAGACCAGGTCGTGACCGGTACTAGATGTGTGATAGGCCGCCGGTCTTTGTTGGTAGGTTTGATTCGATAACTTCGCATATGCTCAAGAACGTTCTCAATGATGGGGTGTACTCAACCTCTGCCCGTTAGACTGCTCGATTATTCCTAAAAAATATTTTCTAGAAGGCAAGATATATAGCAGAGGAAACCGAGTACGTACTCGGAAAATTGTATAAATGTTCTAGTATTGTCAGGATATAATGAGTAGATTTAGATTAAATATTAGGTATTATGTATATCATAAATAATCATGATTTATACAAAAAAACAGAGCAATTCCCCAGTATTAGACTGTAGTTGGCTTAACAAAGGAAACATTCGCATAATAGATATTGTATAAAAATCATGCTCTAGGTAAACATAATAAATTATGGATTTGAAAATAGGTACAGTAAATTATATGAAATATTGGTACCTTTGTAGATACATGTCGGATGTATCTACGAAATCAGTAGATCGATTAAAAAAGCAATATACTAATTACCCTGATTAGCGACGCTAATTAACTTGGAAGTAGTCGACCCGGATTGAAACCTCATGGTTGAAGATATTGAACTGTTGTTTTCCGCGGAGGCGATGTCAGCTTTGGAGTAGTCAGCACAAACCGAGGTGTCATGGCTGACAATATCGAACCAGTGTTATTCGCGGCGGCGACGTCATGAAGATTAGACGATCTCGGTAGATTGATTTGTTGGCAGCGACGTACTTTGGTCGGGTCATATATCCCAGAGCCAAAGTCGTTGATGTATCCCTCGTCAAAAAATCCACAGTGGCGATGTCTTGACAAAGATTAAGATGACGAGGGTCCCGCTCTATAGGAGAACACACTTCGGTCAGATCATATCTCCCAGGTCCGAAGTCATCGGAGAGTATTTCGTCGGAAGATCCGCTTCGTAAACCCATATCGTTGAAACCTTAAAGAACTAAGTCCCCTACCTGGCACATCACTGTCGACGGGCTATACCCGCAGACGGTATTTGTAGAGTATGGGGATCGTTGGAACCAGAGTATACGCGAGATTGAGGTAAAAGAAATGAGAGACAAAAATTTTTATACAGGTATGAGTCCCTTAACTGACAGATGATAGCCCTATTCCTATTGACCAAAGCCGGTGTTGCCTTTATATATCAGTATCACACGAGTATAATATTTGGGACGACCTAATCTAGTCTATGCTTTTCTTGAATATGAACTCAGCGAGATTGGAGGACACCCTAGATCCCTCGTGTCTAGATTTGAATTGGCTTGTATTCATGTTTTGTTGGCATGTCTTTTCTTCTTTTAGGAGGTCTTGTATTTATACCCTCGAATATCCTTGTTGTCCAAGCATAACTAGGAAGACAAGTATGGATACGATCCGAGTAGTCCTTGTAGTGTCCGAGTAGGACTTCGCTTCTTCTTTCTTATCCGGAACACCTTCTATTTTGGAAAGATAATTTTTTTCTTTATTCACCATATTTCCTTAACCAAAGGGTAACTTCTCGTATACTATTAGGTTAGGTATATAGTATTTTCGTGTACCGCGAACCCATATATGAAAGATCCTTGACACTGACACTCATTAGAGTCAATTTAGCCATTGCATTTTAGGTTAGCAAGTTTGATATAGGGGAACTTATCAAGTGGTGGATAAAAGGGTTTAGAAAATTTTTATTTTATAGAGCAGAATGATTTTAATTTACCCCACCCTTTTGAGTATTTACTGCTTATCTAAACCTCGTTTTAACTTTTTGTGAAAAAGGGTTACAAAGTTTTATATTCGAAAAGTGTTGTAATGCTTTGTTAAAGAAAAATTTGGGTATGTTATATATATATATAGTATGTTAATGGTCCCTACGTTTAGTTTTGCATCGGAGCTTGAAAACTCAGAACCGGTCCTAATTGGTAGATCTTAAAGCGTATCAGATGGGAAAAAAAAAAGTTCCCTAGCTAAAAAACTGGGGACGCAAAACTGTTGCTATAGAAAAAACGGTAACCTCTATAACTGTTGCTATATCCAATTTTTTTTAAAAGAAAAATTAGCGAGTGACATATACTTCTATAGCCTTAAGTACCTCCGGCGCTTACCGAGCGGGATATAGCAAGCAACGAATCGTGCTTAACTTCCGGCCGGAGATACAGTTCCCTTTTAAATTCAAACAAATACTCGAATATAAAGGCGAAGACGATGACTCGATGAGAATAGTTGATATTGGAGAATGGAGATGAAGAAAAAGATCTCTCACCGGTTTCTTCCGGACGATCTCGTCCTCGAGATCGTCGCGAGAAGCCGCAGCCCGGCCACCATCATCCGCTGCGCCGCCGTCTCCAAGCCCCTCCACCGCCGCATCCTCCATCCGGCCTTCTTCCTCCGCCGCGTCATCCCGTCCGGCACCGACGACGACAACGATGGCAGCCTGCACCCCTCCTTCATCCCGTCTCTCTTCCTCGGCGTGTACCACCGCCCAAGAGACGATCCGTGCAGCCCCCTGTCCTTCGTGCCCGCCGCCACCGCCGCCGCCGGCGCGAGCATCGCCGCGTCGCTACCTCCCGTGTCGCCGCCGGCTAACGTTGAACCGATCGACGACAACCATGGCGGCGCCGGCGCGTGCATCTTTGTTGGCCCCTACAGGCCCATGTCGTTGCGCAGGTCCCTCGTCGTGCTCCGCCGGCGGTGCAAGATCGTCAGTCACCATCACGGCCACGGCGGCGAGCTCACCGTGTGCAACCCCGCGTCGAGCGAGAGCTGGGTGCTCCCGCCCCACGACCACGAGGTGCTCGACCAGAGCCTCGTCCTCCTCAACGTCAACCACCAGCACCACCACCAGAACGGCGGAGACCAGGCGGCTGCAGCAGTAACCATTTGCTCGTCGTTGTTTAAGCTGCTCGTCGCGCACCTGCCGGCGGAGAGCTCTACCCGGACGCTGAACGTCCAGGTCTTCTCCTCCGACGACCGCGAGTGGGGCCCTCCCCTCGGCTGTGCCATCTCCATGGACTGCGAGCTCCACAGCCACGCCAAGCCCGTCGTCGTGCGCGGCGCCGTCCACTGGCTCTGCCTTACACATTCGCGCCACCGCATCCTCGTCCTCAAGTGGTCAAGTGGGGACGGCGGCGCCGGCGGCGCGCAGGCGCCCAGGGCGTCGCTGATGAAACTCCCGCCGCTGTGCGAATCCGGCGTGTACGACACGTGCCTCGCGCTGTCGCCGGCGGGCGGCGCGGCGAGCCTGAGCGTGGTCGTCCTCGTAGGCGACCAAATCGCCGTCTGGGTCCGAGGCGCCACCGCCGCCGTGCGCTGGGAGCGGCGCCATGTCATCCGCGAGGAGAGCATCGCGTGGCCAATGGTGGAATCGCGGTTGGGCGACGGATGGTTGAGGAGGACGAGGCTCGGATGGTTCTGCGAGGGGAGTGGCGCGTTCTTGTTAGAGAGGGACGACGACGACGACGGGCGGCCTCTGGTGCTCGACATGGAAGGCATGGTGGTGAAGAAGGTCGACATGGATAGCCGAAAGACTGAGTTTTGCCACTACGAGGTGGATCTTGTCTCCTACATGATGTTCGTCATGAGAGCTTTATGATTCTTCCTTCTTGTATCACTAGTAATCGTGCACGTATATTAGCAAAAAATTAAATATGAATTTAAACCATTTTGATATGAATATATCATATTCAAACCATGCATTCACCTTATCATAAATCATTGCAAGGTGAAGTGATTTCATGATCTCATTTGTTGTTTTTTTTCTCAAAAAAAATGATACCATCTGCCACAAAGCTGAATCGATCTATTCTTGTTGAAGATCTGACAGTACACAAGGCTAGACATATAAAGTAGTTTTTTTTTCTTTAAGGCATTGTAGTTCTGCTTTTATATACTACAACATTTTCAAAATGTATGATACCGTTGATTTTTTACACAATGTTTGATCATTTGTCTTATTTAAAAATTTACTATAAATATATAAATTATAAGTTAAGATTATATTTTATTTGATAATGAAATAAGTCGCAACAAAATAAATGATATTTATATATTTTTTTAAATAAAATAAATGATCAAATATTATGTAAAAAATTAACGACATCATACATTTTAAAATGAAAGGAGTAGTCATTAGGACATATTAGTATATAGTACACGTTATTCTGCTTGTCGTAGTATGCTGACTGAGGATGAATCCTTTCGGCATGGCATAAAGACTCAGTTTAGCTGTTTATTTGGCAACTTAAAATTTAAGTAAATCTTAATCTGAGGTACATCCCTTCTAAAGGAAAATTAGGAGCAGGCTGTAGAATTGATTCCTTCGCTATATATAAATCAATCTCTCTTGCAATGTTTATGGCAAAAGATAGGCCACGCAATCTTAAGCATTGGCATGGTTTATTCTCTTCCCATCGTTTGTACCCTACGCATCAGAGAAGAAAACACAAAATAGGTAAGCAAGTGAATAACAATACATCCTTTACTGAAGATGTTGATGCTAGATCACTGCTACTTATTTCAGTTTCATGCAGTAACTAACTGAAGGATGTGCATCCAGTAAAAACAAACTCAATAGAGCACTCCATTCATGTTCATGGTCTGCTCCGGTGGAGACACCGCCCGGCAACCCCCGACAGCCACCTGAGCTCATGCAAACACATAATAGAATTTTGACATTATATTCCCTTCATCCCAAATTATTGTTGAAATTGGTATATGAACCTTAACCCATATGGATATTAATTTTTTGAAAAATCACAAAAGCTCACCTCATGGGATGGCATACATGTGATGTTTAGTATCATCTTATTTATTCTAGGAGATGGAGACCTCCTTATAAGAAAGGATGTTTTCATAGTCACTTGAGACATGTGTGGTGGAGAGAACAAGAGGAACACACGCGCGCTCGCTCGCCTCGCCTGGCCAGGCGGCGCGTACGCGGTATGCGCGTGAATGGTTCGTCAAAATTGGTTCATCATCCTTGTGCAGATGCGGCTTTCTTTTGCAATTTTTGTTTTGCTGCAAAATTTGGTTTTGTTTTTTGGAAACACTCCGAATAATCCGGTGCGTGGAATGCCGTAGAGTCCGGATAAGTTACGCGCGACTTATCCGGTTCGATTATGTGGTGTGGAGATCGTGCAGGTGTCCTGATCACGCGTCCTGATATCTCTCTATATAAACCGAGCCGCCGCCTCCCCGCAACATATGTGAAATCAATCTAGGTTTGTCTCCTCCTCTGTACTGTGTCGTTGTTAACGTCAAAATTTGATAAGCACTGAAGTTATCATCGGCCTAAAGTCAGTATCGACTTAAGAGTCCTGAAATCGGCTGATGAGAATTATCAAGTCGCTAGCAGTTGGATTCTTGATGGATTCGGTTAAGGACATTAATCAATTAAAGGAAGCTTATCCAGAAGAGACCGAGTTCGAGGAGGATGCAGCATGACAAGTTATCTATTAATTAGGCAGAGTCAATTAGTTTCCTTTTACTTTTAGGAAGAATTGTTTAGAGTCCAAATACGACTTGTATCTTTTACTTTATCTTTAGAAAAGTTTGTGCCTAGTTCAATAAGGACTAGTATCTACTCATGGGTATAAATATATACACCCAGAGTCTATGTAAGATATCTCGATCAATATACAACTTTCGGCACATCGCCACCCTCTTTCCCGAGGTTTTTACTTATCAACCGGCAGAACTTGGCACCTGACGTGGGGCTGCATCGTCTTTTGATCTCCGGCGAAGGGGTAAGTCTTACGTTTCATTGGCCCTACCTATTTATCATATATCTTAGTTAATCTAAATCGATTATTCAATTTGGCTGTATCGGCTGAGCTTGCTTTAGAGTATTTGTCGGTATCGGCTAAATTGTTTTGTCGAGCTAGATTAGCTAAGGTATCCATTACCCTTAAAATCAGTCGAAGGTTTGATTGTCTAGATATTATGTTTCTTTTCATAATTTGCACTACATCAGCCCTAGTCATGTTTAGAACCATAATCTCTAGCATGCTTTTCGATTGCCAATATGGGTTTCATTGGGGTTTCAGCCGATGAGATATCTGGACGTTACATCGGCTCACAAGGATTACATACGAGTTGGATTTAGCCAATGACAACAAAGGTTTCATTGATTATCTAATCATTTGGATTTAATGACATCAGACCTCCAGCCGATGTATGCTTTAACCTTCGGATCAATACTTATTCTATCATATGATTATTAGCCGATTGGTTTCTATTGGATTATATTATTATTTTATCGCATTATCATCAACCGATTGTCTTTATATCGTTATTTACATCAAGTGTCAGAATCTACATTGATATATAACCGATTGTTCAAAACCCTATCGACATCGGCTAGTATCGGTATTGGCTGGAATTTCTCCATCGGCTTGTCAGTCGATTGGCTCTTTGATCTATTGTTTATGTATCTTGTCAGTTGCAGGGTCAAACTGATTGACACGCCCATATCTCATCAATTTTAGGACCTGTACTATAGCTAAATAGATCTCTAAGGCCTTCGTGTGGCACACGCAGGATCTACGTCAACACATCTTTTGACACACTTGATAGGACAGATTTTACGTCAACGGTCGTCGCTCATAGTCGGAGTCTTCCTCTCGCCGGCGTGCACCGGCACTCGGGAGAGCAGGTCTCCAGAACCTTTCGCCTTTGACGTCCAGCACCGAGAGAAGGTGGCAATAAGGTTTTTGGGAAGTGTTTCGCGCGACTGCTTGCTAGTTGTCCATCACAACTCGTCTTCCTCGTCGGTCAGGTGCTGTGCACCGTCGTCAACGCTTGGTACCGCGAGTTCTTCCTGCTGTGCAATTGAACATCATATGATGTGATTATGCTAGTTTACGTGTTCAACATCATGATTTATTTATAGAATAAATTAAATCAATATGTGCTTATATTTTTAACAATCCAAAAACCTTATTATAAGCACTATAATTTTACTATGGTTGGTTTTGCCGATGCACTGAGGCCAGATAAATTCATCGGTG
This sequence comes from Oryza officinalis, assembly GCA_008326285.1. Lineage (NCBI taxonomy): Eukaryota > Viridiplantae > Streptophyta > Magnoliopsida > Poales > Poaceae > Oryza > Oryza officinalis. The sequence continues at coordinate 18,877,595 of BDMV01000001.1, read as the reverse complement.
TGCACTTCAAGAGATGGCAGATCAGGGTCACTCTGTGGCTGACAGCAATGAAATGCTTCTGGGTTAGTAATGGCAAACCTGAAGGAGTTCTTGATGCTGAAAAGCAGAAAGGATTCGAGAAGGCCACTACTCTCTTTGTGGGATGCATTCTTAGCGTTTTTGATGATCATTTGGTCGAGGTGTACATGCACATCACTGACGCTAAGGAGTTGTGGGATGCGCTGAATACCAAAATCTTTCAGTACTGCACTCAAACACAAGAGACATGAGTACTCCGTTGAGGGGTTGATAGCGTCTCTTGATGTTGAGGAGAAAACTCGGGAAAAAGACGCCGCATCTAAGGGCGATGGTGGGCAGTTTAGTGCCAATGTGGTGCACAAGGCACCAAACAAGAACAAAGGGAAATTCAAAGTGCAACAGACCACCATCTTCAAGAAGAAGAAGAACAACAACAATAATCCGAACCAAGATGAGAGAACTTGCTTTGTGTGTGGCTTGCCTGGTGTCACACCCCGCCCCTGTGCCACTACACCAATGGCACTGAGGAGGGTGTGCCGCAGGAGAACGGCGAACCGCTTTCCCACGGAACCGTAAAATAGGTACCAGTTCCAGGATAACGATGTTGGTACCAGTGGTAACATGATGAATCAATGCAAGATTTTAAATAAATACAATATACCTTTACATTGTAGCTTCGGGTAATCCCTGAGTTGCAACTGCAATCAGAGTCAGCAGCAGCGGAACTTAGTGAAGCAAGGACACCAAATCCACCAGCAGTAGCTTGGGTTTAGGGACGAAACTCCAACCTTCATCTTCTTCCTGAACTTAAGCCAAGAGGAGAAAAACAACAACAATGGGGGATTGAGTACTTTTGTACTCAGCAAGCCACTAGGAAATGTGTACATGCAAGCTTCAAAGAAAGACTGAGTTCGTTTGGCAAAGCATTTTAAAACACTTTTCAAAAATCTACGTGTAGGTTTCAAAAATACACTTTTCCTTCGAAAGGAGGCGTCTCGCCTCAATCCGTCCACGAGTTGCTTTGCAACAACTCGAGTGGGAAAGTCAAATTTTAGCATTCATAACACTTTCTCCTTTATTAGTTTCTTTTTACTTTCAAAACATAACCCAACATTCTCTCCAACAATCATCCATTAACCAAGTCTCATGGTTAACAACACCGGGTCCGGTCCTCTCGACCTGCCAACCCGAACTCGGCCATCTCGGCCGCCAAACCGGCCCTCTTGGCCCTATGGTGCCAAACGACACCCCAGGTCACACAGGCCTGTTTCCAACCACGAAGGCTGGCCGTCCGTCACAAAGAAGGACTCTGGTAACGGTTCCCATCCCACGAACCAATTTATTAAATAAGTTTTAAAAACAAATCTACACTATGGGCATCACCTCACATTCGCCCTTGACCGTGGGCACGGCTGTTCGAACAGTTCAATCAATCCTCTACAGAGACTGTACGCTTTTCCCACAAGACACGAAGCTTACACCGATACTGGCCGGTACCGGAAGTTCGTGACAGCCTTTCCCTAACCAAACCATAAATGTCCCGTGTCACACAGATGGGTGGAATCTCTCCACCAAGCATCAGGCCAGTCTCAGGCTCTCCTCTACTCAGGCCCCACCGTATGGACCCCCGACACATCCCCACTGCAGGAGATTGCCGTAAACTCCACCATACCGGTGCTCCTCACCTGCCAACATGCTAGACACCTATGTTTTAGCTAGTTACTCATCTAGGGGCATCCCATTCTACCCATGTGGTCGTACTGTGAGATGCTCGGATGTAAAACCCAAATGAATCGGTCCTTATGCGCGACTACGAAACCAAACCACACAGGAGAGGATTCGCACCGCAAGTTTTCTCCCATAAAACCTTTTTATTTTCAAAGTCATCGACTTCCCGAGTCGGGTTTTATAAACCTTTCACAACCCAAGTTTTTCCACATCGATAACCATGTATAAACCTGATATAAACAAATGGTGCAAAAGGATACCTACGCCCAGAGAGCGCAAGTATCGAGATACTACTGTGGTGGAGCGACAATGGTTAAGTTTAACAAGTTCCTACGGAAAATAATGCAACTACATAGGTTGGTCCGTTGGTCGTGTGCTCGTAGATCGATGGCCGATCAAAATAATTGTGTACGCTAAACATGCAATCTTGCAAACAACACATTTTATAAACTGGCAGCAATATGATCGAAGAGTGGCTTGCCTTATTTTTGGTCTTCAAATCTTCAAGAAAATCCGCGTCTGTTGCACCTCCGAAATGTCCACTACGCGATTGAAAAGAGAAAAACATCCAAAACCCTATAAAGAAGATAATAATTATTATAAACTAATTGTGCAATTGTATAGATCTCATTTTTAGAAAAATTATGAGAGTTGAACGGAGTCAATTGAACTTACGGCTGGGGAGATACGAATTTTGGAAGATTACTGAATTTTCTGAGATGTGGAATTGAATTTATTAAATTGGAAAGAATATTCCCAAGAATATTCCTTGGCTTGATGTCAAGAGGGTGGAATCTTGGACTTTATTCTGGGAAGGTTTGGGCTTTAGCCCAGAGGTGAGGGAGGTCGTTAGGGAGGTAATATAAACTTCAAGAGAGGAGTTGGGTGAGTAGAGGGATATATTTTAGACCTCGGTGAGGAGGGAGGCTGTTGGTGGGCTTCGGCCCGGAGGATGTAATGCAGACTTTTACAGGAAATGGTTTCTTGGGCTCGGCCCGGGGAGATAGGGGAGGTTTTGTGGACTTGTGGATAGATTTTCAGGCTGGATGGCCCAATAAAGTGGGGGAGGTGATGTGGACTTTATAGAGAATTTCGTGGGCTTAGCCCGACAACGAGAGGGAGGCAATGTAGACTTTTTGGAAGTCTGCGGTCAATGGCCCGCGGGGAGAGAATAAAATGTGGGTCCCACTGGTGGGTCCCACCCCCCTTTTCTTTTCTTTTTCTTTTTTTCTTCCTTTTCTTCTTTTCCTGTCTCCTTGATTTTCAGTAGAGAATTCGTCGACGGAAACAAACATTTTCATGTCTGTGCGAGCGTCTCCTCCTACAGTTTCCTCTGCTGCTCTCTGTGTTACTCAGGAGGATGCCAAACTCTCATAAATAAGGAGTCAGAGCAGAGCTGCTGTCTGCTCTTTTGTTTTGATATGATTAATAGTTGTCAGGGGAGTTTTAATGGGTGTCAGAGAAAGGGCAGGGGAGACAGGGGAGAAAATGTGTGCATGCATGAGCGGTGGAACGAAATGGTTTTTGCTTGTCTCAGTAGAGAAAAAGAGAGGAGTGCATGCATGCTTGTATACTGATATTTTTGCCCATGGGCTGTGAATATATTTTTTGTTTGGACTTTTGAAAGGAACTGTAACTGGACTGGAAATGCTAATGATTGGTTTGGGATTTTTGGACAGATAGAGAATTTGTTTGGATGAGTTTTGGTTTTGGAATAATAATTTGCGATGAATGAAATGAGTAGAGCTTCAAACAAAATAATTTGGAGCGGATAAAAATTGGAGGAGTGATTTAGGACGCGATTCGGATTCCAAAATCTGAACACGAGGATTTTATTTGGAATAGAATAATTGAAGGAAAAACTCGGTTTTTGCTGATTCCGTCGGCGCGCTATTAAATCAACGGGAATAACGATTGTTGATACGTGCGCAGAAATATTGGTTTTGATATGTCCACGTATAGGAAATATTTGTCGGGCGGTCGAAGTCTAAAAATAAATATTTTTAGACTCCTTGAATAGAAAGGAGATTATTTGACGACACGGTTAAAAATCCTGAAATCAAAATTTCAACCGTATGAATTTTTGGAAAGGTTTAGGAGGGGAAACTCGAACTTCAAAATTCGAATAAAAGGAATTTAATTTTGGGAGACAATATCATGATCAAGATTTTGGGTTCACAAGGAAATGAATCAATTGAGATCTTTGGCACAAAATTCTAAATAGACTCAAAGAACCAAATCTTTGAGAATAGGATTTTTAATAAAATAGATTTTTCGATGGGGCGAAAATCGGGGCGTTACAAACCTACCCCCCTAACAAAATCTTGTCCCGAGATTCCAGCCGAAGTTGGGTAACGGACTGCTCCTGAGGTCAAAAGTATCCTTGAAAGTTTACACGGTCTTTGGGGTGACCGTTTCCTTTAGCGCCGACGGGTAGGGGCGGGGTTCCTGGCCCGTCTTTTTCCGAGTGACACGTGGGTCTACTGTTTGGCGCTCAAAATTTTTGAACTCGAGCACTGGCTGCTGAGTAACACTGGCTTGGTTGAGAAACTTAAGCTCTTCTCTGGTGTCGGTACTGGTGTTGACATGTCCCGAGCGGATTCGGTGTGGTCCAATAATGGGTGCACTTTGCTACACTGATACTCCGCATCCTTTGTGGTGCTTATGACAATCATCAGGGGTATTCAACGGGCGGTTGTTTTGCCTTTACACAGATTAACCAACATACTTTCTGTTGTCTCGTGCACTTGGGTACCCGTTTCATCGAGCGCCCCCCTTTATTTAGGGTCCCGGCTTGGCCTCCTTGCGTGCTTTAGGTGGAGCACGCGGGCACGGTGAGTGGAGGGCGAGTGAAGGCGGTGTAGCTCAAGTGAGGGAAGGAATGGAGCGGAAGTCCGGCACTGGTGGCGGCGACAATGGCAGCGAGCAAGGTGCTGGCGGCCGAGGTGTTGGAGGCAGTGCGAAGTATGGTGCCACTGGCGGGGGACTGTCTCGTCGGCGACTGAGAGCGGAGGCTGCGGAGATCGAGGTGCAGCAGCGAGTTCCTTCGCCGATGCAGGCGGCAGGCGGCGCCGTTGACAGCGGTGGTGCTAAGAGGGTGGCGCCGAGGCGTCCCAGAAGAGAGGGAACCTTCTTGGCGAGGGTGACCACTGTTTTGCGTTGGGTTTGGGTGTGGTCTGGCCTTTGGTTTGTCTGTGCGGCCATTTGTACCCTTTTGTCCTGGGTGATGTGTCCAGTGGTCTTCCTTTGGAGACGGTGGCATGCTCTGGTAGCGGACGAGCATTCTGACCACTTATGCGAGGCGGTCTATCTTCTTATTGTGTTAGCACCTATTGTCTTCCTTTCCATTATGGAAGCGATGTTAGGGTAGATGGTTTGATGACATGGTTGCCAAACCTTGGCATGTATCCCTCATGTATCGACCTTCATGGTCCTTGTCTTTAATCTTTTGCCTTTGGTGTCATGAGTATGGTTGCCTCTGGTTTGTACTTGCTCCTGACTTGTGTTATCCGTTGATGGGTCTTGATTATTGATGGTATTGCGGGTTTTCCAAACATGCCTAGGCCTCTCTTAGTTTTGGGTATTTAGAGGTTGCCTTCTCCTTGGGCAAAATTATCATTCAATCTTGAGGTAGCTCATTTCGACGAATGGTTTTTGTGAGAAGGCGCATCAACCTAAGTGTGAACACAGATAATCCTTTCTGAACAATGGAGTCATGGTGGGCAAAGGTTGCATTACTTTTCATTCAATTCCTCCTTACAACGCAGTACAGGGTAATACATCTTTAGGGAGGAAAAAGGGAGCTGCCACTACTAGATAAGGCGTTTCCCAACAGGGGTCTACACACATAGCTCGCTCACGGTGATGGTGGAGGCAAGAGCGGATCAAACTCCAGCAGGGATTTCCTATGGAGCCTGGCCAACTTGTGGCGTTCCATGCGACGGGCTAACTCGGATGCCTGTAGGAGTAGTACGGTAGTGTGCTCCAGAGATAGGCGCTGGTAGCGGGCTTTCAGATCTGCATATCGATCCTGAAGTTCATCCAGTTCTTCGAGGGCCTGCTCATAGGTGTTCTCGGTGGTGCAGGCTAGCTTGGAGAGGAGGGTGCACCTGCTTCCTTCGGGTTGTCCAGTCGGATGGAGGTGGTACCGATTGTGGTCTTCTTCATGATAGGGGTGGAGTCCAAAGCTGTTGGCTATACCCAAGGGGACGCAAATCTTGCAAAGTTGTAGGAGGGCCTCACGGAACACGTCCCGGATGGCAGCTTCAGGGGTGATTCGGGGATGGCAGGTCTCGAAAGCGACCACCTCTTTGTCTCCTTGGAAGTGGAGGAAAACTTTCACCTTCCAGCTTTTCTGGGATCCTTGGACGATCTGCTCACCGCGGTAGACTGGCTCCTCAAAGAAGCCGAGTTGTTGGAGTAGGTGGCCCAGCTGCTGGGCATACCCGTTAGGGTTTTCCTCGGCATGCCCCTCCATGGTTGCAAGTGCATTTTCCATGCGGCTAGGGTTTCTGGCTAGCTTAGATTGAAAGGAGGTGCCCTTTTTCGGGGTTGCCTAGGGTTTCGGGGTTGCCATCTTTCAGTGGCTTTTGTGATGAGGAGTCAACACCTCTCCAGTGTTTGCGCTTCTCGCAGTGAGTCCTGTTCCATTTACTGGTGGCAGATAGTATCTTGTTGTGTATTCCCCAGGACTGGTGGTCATGGCTCTTGTTAGTCCTTGTTTGACGGGTCTTATGGCAATTACATGCCCATAAATCTTGATTATCATGTGGCTGGACATTTTGCTGCGGAGTCGAGCCTTAAATTTCCAATGTAACCCTCTCGATGGCTCCTGTATTCCATCTGTTGCTTGCCATTAATACTGTCAGGGGATGGTGGCTCCGGATTTTCTAGGATACTTCGACTTGATTGAGTCCAGGTCGGTTAATGTCCTATGGCCGACGCATATCCTCGGTACCATGCCTTTTTATCTGGGTCCTTCCATGGTTGCTCTGGATGGCACGGGCGGACTGGTCACACTGGCTTGACCGGACTTGGTTAGGGTCTTGTTTAACCATAGGTCTTGGGCTTGGGGTCTGACTGGGATCGAGCAAGAAAAACATTTTCGCAAAACAACAAGCACACTATCATGCCATTTCTATGAGATAGGCATCGGGCTTAAGGCTGTCGTTTTCTTTCGTTCTGGCTCTAGGCTGCCACCTTAATCGAACTTAGAACCTTTCCGCTGAGAAAGAACTTAGGAAGGATATGTGGCTAAGGTTGCTGTACTTTTATTTGGAAGAAACTTCTATTATAAACAAGGCTTGAGATAAGAGAGTAGAGGCTTTTCCACAAATAGTTTTGTTTTAGTCAAAATAGGGTGATTTGGGGTCTCCTAAGAGAGAGGGGTTTCGTTCCTAAAGCAAAGTAGCAGACAACATCATTGTTCATGAGATTATCGCAGTCAATGCAGAACACACAGCGCATTTACTTACCAACATTTCTTCTTTGATTTTACATTGACAACCCAATCCCTTGAGACCTCATTCTTTGAAGAGGATACATAGCTTCCTCCATTCTGAAATATGATTCAATCCTACAGAACAATGTTTGTAAGATCAAAGTTCTCATAATATCATGCAGATCACATTCGCAACCTTTTAAGTCTTGTTCCAACTCCAACACTAATTGCATCCTCTTCACTGAGTAAACTTATTATCAGTAATCAGGGATTTCGCTAAAAGAAAGTCGTTATAGGTGAGATATGTCTATATTCCGTGAGAAAAAAAGAATTACTCGTTATAGGTATGGCTGAAAACCATAAAAGCGGGCAACAAAATCCAAGCAATTGAAATATATCCAATCTGATGCAGAGAAGTAGAGAACCAACCTCGTGCAATCGTTGAGCACTACTAACGACCTATGAAGACTTGCTCCAAGAGGAAAGACCACAAACACATTAGAGCCATATGTTTTTCCTTCAATTCAAGAACTCCCGGTTTCATTAATCAAAACAAAAAGAACTAAAAGATTTGGAAGGAGAGGAACTTAAGATTTTGTTTTTTAGCACAAGAGCCTTCCTCCACGGGATGTTGCTTTATCAAAATAAAAGGTATCGAGCAAAGCTAAAGAGATATTGTTCGTAACTTAAATCCCAACCAAAAAAAGAAGAGATAACAATCATGCACAAACATGAAGAAAAAAACAGATTTCAACAATTAAAGCCCATTTGAGAAGGAATGGCTTCTATTCTCACAAATATGACATGTGTTTTGAGCTATAGGACGGGAAGATATGCGCATTTAGCAAAGAATAGAACTTGTTTTATATTACTCCCTGGTCCTATAATGCAAGGTATTTTCCCTTTTAAATTTGTCCCAAAACTTAAGAGATTTTGGGATCTCGAGACACTACTTTATTCTCTAGGTACCAACATTTATACTAGTGAATTCTCCATCATCTATTTTTGTAATAGTTCATTTTTTTCACCTACAACTTTTTTACCACCATATATCCTTTTACTACTTTTTTTGAAAACAAATGAGATAATCTCTTATATTATGGGATGGAAGGAGAGCTTTCAGATGTTCCACATGAGATATTGGTTTGTTGGGACGATTGGTTGAGCTGTGTATATTTACATTTAGTTTTTTTAGATAATAGATAGAAATCCGATCTCTATATCCATAAGTGGATATGTGCAGCTAAAGGTACATGAATACTTAGATTCCAAATTTTATTACTAAGAAACAACAAAATCAGGAAAAAAACACTATAAGACTAGTAGCTTCGATCTTCTGCTGCCTAACAAACCGTGCTGCACCAAAAAACCGTACTGAGATGATCTTGAAATGCATTTCAAACTCGTTCGGCCCTCTCATCCATGTTTCATCCTCATTTGACCAGCTCCTTCGTCACCCTGTCCCAACTGTGGGCCGGATCCATGTGATCCAGATTAAGCACCTCCCGGCCCCTAGTGCCTTTGCTTGTCGATGCCAAACACCCCTCAATCATAGCTTGGCACTGCACGAACAGATTCGGGCACTGCCACCTCAGATCCAGTAGCAGTTAGGCCCTAGATCCAACGTCATGTCTCATCCATCACCACTCACCAGCATTGCCAACCAGCCCATCAGCGTTCTGTCAATGCTACTCCTCATTGTATCTGCGTTGCATTCTAGAAGTATACCAAATCTAGCCATTAGGCCTGATACAACCACCCCGGTAACCACCAGCAATGACAAGACGTTCATTGTTGCTGAGGACGATGAGCACGAGATGAGGCACGCTGCTGACCTCCTTCCCAGCGACTGCGAGCAACACGTAGTCGATCACCACCCCAACACTTGTAGCGATGCTTTACCCTGCCACTTCCGCCACTGCCAAGCTGCTTCGCAAACCAGCAGGAAGTATGTGCCACCGGCCATCTTCGCCACAGGGCATCGGTGCCCAGCTTCGTCACGGGGCGCCGCCCCTCTAGCCACCGGCCAGTTCCCGCACAAAACAACGCACCGCCAGCTAACCTCGTCATGGGCGCCGCCCCTCCAGTCACCGGCCAGTTCTCGCACGATGTAGCGCACCGCCGGTCAGCCTCATCACATGGCGCCGCTCCTCCAGCCATCGGCCGATTCCCACACGAAGGAGTGCACCGCCGGCCAGCCTAACCATCGAGAGTGGATGTGAAGAAAAAAAAGAAGAAGGAAGGAAGGAAGGAGAAAGCATAAAGAGGAAAAAAGATAAATGGGAAAAGGGACTGGGGGTGCAGGTGAGGAGGAGAGAGGTGCCGCCGCTTGCGGCAGCGGCAAGGCGCACAGACAAGGGGTGAGTGCAAGTGACGGGATGGGCGCAATTGCGGAAGTGTCGGTTTTATTAAAATCCTAAACACTAGTGATTATTGGAAATAATTCTGGTTATTGCTTCCATTTCCAAAACCAGTGTTGGGAATAAAAAAAGTTTTAAATTCTTTTAATGGTTGTTTGAACTAAGATCATTGTTTGAAATAAGATCACTTTATTGTCTCTGTTTTTTTTGTTAAGAAAATTAAACATGATGCTGCTTTAAAAAAGTGGCATGCGGGAGGTTTTGTGCTGCTTGGATAAAATGTCCGTATATTTAGGTATGCTTACGTACATTTCGCATGGAGATAGGAATGGCTAGCTTCATTTTTCTTGTGTGCTATTCCAGTAAGTCTTCCCCTAACCTATAGCTAAATTGCTCTGACTTTTCTTTCTCTAACAACAATCTTTTGCCCTCTTTTCTTTTATCCCCAAAATTTTCGAATATGAACTCTTCTAATTAAATAGAAGTCTTCCTGATTCGAAGTGTGCGATTTAAGTTTTTCCATTGGAACCATTCTCAAAGTCCAATAAAAATCTACAATGCTCAAAATTTGCTCCAACAAAGAGGATTCCAAATAAAAATGCTCCTTTTGTCACTATTGGACTTATCAATTCTTCAAATACCATTCTTAGATTTACAATTAAAAAATTGCCACTGAAATAACTATTTGCCACTAAAAATTCATCCGAAATTTTTATTTTTTTTATTTGATCAAAATTTATTCAAATCCATTTAAATTTTTTTAAAATTTTCAAAAAAAATTCGTCCAAAAAAGTACCGAAATTTCTAGAAAAACGAAAGTGTAAACCTGCACCGAGCTGTGCCTCTGCCTGAGCCTGCAAATTCTCCGCCACCACCCACCACTTGCTCCTCCTCCTCCAACCTCACGAAACCCCGGCCGCGGATTTGACGACGTCGATCCGGCCGACCGTGCCCAACCCTGCATGACCTCCCTCCGCCGATCGATCTGCGGCATCTATTGGCGCGCGGCGAGGCGAGGCGACCGCTTCTTCTTCTCCTTCCTGCAATTAATCTGCATGCGTCCGTCGTACTCTCCTCCCGTCACCTTCCGCGTTAATTAGTTTGCACGACCCCAACTTGCATTTTCTTTTGCTAACTGTCTGCATAACTGTATTTTCGCCGACGTGAGTGAAGGGGTTGACGCGACTTTTTGCGCTGAGTGAATGATTAGCTAGCTAAGTCTTTATCTTCCAAGATGACCATTTCCGTACATGTATATGTAACCGTAAATGCATGCACTCATGACTGAATTATATGTAGCCTCTGGCTAAATATATATCAGAGTCATGGAATATTTTTTTTTATGGTTTGTAAAATAAACTATGATGAGAGATTGAGAGATGTACCCAGTTCAGCAATCACAGCTCCCTTAAAATATACTTAGCAATTCTTTTTCTTCCTAAGAGGACCATTTCTACATATGTAACCATAAATGCACCGAACTTAGTACCCCATCTAGCTATCTGCATCACTGACTATTTCTTACGCCTTCCACATAGTTTAGTTAATAAATGTTCAGTAATCTCAGTATATATATATGTCATTCGGCACTGATCACTCCACAGCAAAACTACTCCCAACCAAAGACATAAAGAAGTTCTCAAGAACACAACACCCTTCAAATTGTAACCCACTACATCGATCCACAGGCCATAAATCGATGGATCATCACTTCGATTTTGAATTGGCAGGCCACGAGACGCTGGCCAAGTTCGCGGCGTTCGTCGTGGTGCAGGCGCTGGTGTACCTCATCCTCTCCAACTCCTCCACCGTCTTCTCCGGCGGCGCCGCCAAGAGGACCGCCAGCTTCCGCCGGCCGGTGGAGAGGTCGGAGAGCGCCCGCCGCATGGCCGCGCTGCTCGCCGAGATGACGCCGCGGTTCGGTGGCGAGCCGTCTAGTCCCGCCGGCGGTAGCCAGCGGGGAGGGCGGTCGTCGAACGACGACGGCGCGCGCGGTGACGTGGAGCTGGAGCTTCTGTTGATCCGATGCTGCTCCTTCTCGTCCTGAATTTTTTGTTTGATTTGGTTTGGTGTGTAATTTCAGTTCTGGATGTATACAATTTGTATGCATGGCTGCAAAATTCTTTCATTAATTGTTCGTTGTTGGATGCTAACTAAGATGCAAATTAATATATCCCGGTAGAATTTGAGTTATATTATGACCATAATCTTGTTTGATGCATACTGTGTTCTTCAGTATCTTGGTGTCTATATATGAGCAGGATGTGTTACCTCCAGGAAGCAATAAATAAAGTACGGTGTGGTTCTGGAGACGTGATTGCATGACTCCTCCGGACCACGGGCCGGATTCAAATCGTGCCCATAGATGTCACGCACACGTGGTTATCCTCTCGGTAGAAATTTCAGTAAAGCCAATGATTTAAGCATGTGTTACGAGCCTTAAAGGGGTGTGTGAGTGTTGTGGGCATGTGTGATGGCGTGTGTGTATCTTTCATGAAAATTAAGTTGAAAAGTTTGGGCATTATCAATAGATGTCTAATATGGATTTCAATACTAAAATTTTAGGCATTCGTTTAGGTTGGCTCCAAGAGTTCTCCTGACTACGTGGCCAAAAATTGAAATCCTATTCTCCATCTTTCTTGCTCTCCCTTACTAGTGGACGAGCCTGAGTGGGAAAAGGAAGAGGCGACACGCAGGTGGAGGGATCGATTTGGGCCAGGAGGAGCGACAGCAAGATGCGAGCGGCATGAGGGGCGGCGAGATGTTGACCGCGTCGAGGGGCGCCGGGACGTCCTCGTCCACGACGGCGGCGGTGACGGTGGACCTGGCCGGGGCGGGGGTCCGCGCCGACGGGAACTTCCCACTCGCCGTCGCGCTCATCGCCTTTGCCTTCGCCAACTTCCTCAACCTCCTCGCCATCTCGTGCCGTCGTGCGTCCTTCTCCTCCCTTCTCCAGCTAGATCAGCGTCCCGATGTGATTTGGGGAAGGGGGATGGTGCTACGTGCCAAGGTGGATGGCGGAGAGAACGGGAGAAGGGGAAAAGTGGCGAAGGGATAAGGACACATGGGCTAAATAAATCCTCTCCCATGCGCGGCTCGTTTGGTTTTATTGGTACTGGTTTTTTAACAAATTAATACCTATATTTTTTTACTCTGCGAAGATGAAAAAAAGTTAATAGATGTCGGTTTTAAATGAATCGGCACCTATGAGCTGATACGTATGAGTGGTTTTGTAGTAGTTGAATTTATATGATTACTATGCTTAATTTATATAAGATTGGCCAATATAGATCAGTATAGATTTTGATTTCATTGTGTAAAGACTAAACCTAGCCACTAATTCTTAATAATAGCATGGTTGAACGAGTATATGCGATGCATTACAACATCCTACAAATTTGAATTAAGGTTGATATTATACAGTGAAATATAGCAAAACTTAGTCCCTTAAAAGCTCTTCTAGGCATATAGACACAGGCTCTCTCTCCTTTTCCCTTGTTGCTTTTCGGCGCTAGTTATCTTTCTTAGCTAGATACCTCACACGTTGCTATGAGATATTTGTGAAATATATTTTTGTATGAGATATAGTTGCAAGCTTACAAATGTATCAAAAGTATCATTATGTAATAGTAAGAACATCCATGATTCATTTAGTTTAGAGTATTACATGATAATTTGAAGCATCAATGTACCATTCAAGGGTGTAAACAGTGATGCTGTCGTAGTATGTGTAATAGGCATCAATGTGCCTTTGCACCTAGTTTATTTTCTAAACACACTCATCAGTTTTTATTATATTCTTAAAACCTGTCTGGGTGGATTATTTTCCTGATTAAATTGCAAGTGTCTTTTATAGCTCTATCCAATCTGTCGGAGAAGTGAAAACCAGGGTCCCCATCAACGGCTACTCTAGGCATTCCTGCCACCAATCCTCAGCGCGACTGCTTGGGGCATATCTGCCCTCAGGCGCGGCCCCCTGTTTGCTGTGCCTAGGCACATCCGTCCCCGGGAGCAGCCCCCTACGGATGGTGCTCGGGACGCATCCGGCCTCCGGGCGCGGCCCCCTATGGGCGATGCTCGGGGCACCTCTCTCCTCGGGTGCGACCCCCCACGGAATGCGCTCAGGACACATCTCTCCTGTGTTCGGCCCCCGAGTGCTTGGGAGACACGAGAAATACAAGCAGAATGTACAAGATCTACATCTTCAAAGTGTTGAAGATGCAGCTCACAATGTCGGGAATCTCCTCCAAGCGACGTCCATCATGAACTCCTTCGTCATCGACATCTTCGAGAAGCTTGTCCAAACCAACAAGAAAACCTATGATCACCAATGAGAGTGGTCACGGATGCCCCAGGGATGTTGGGTGCCCCGAGCATGGTGGCTGCCTAGGAACAAGACACAGGTGTCTTGGGGGCTTGGGCTGCGGCGCGAACACGTCCTTTGCCTTGAGTTCTTCTCGGAAAGCTCCGTCCCATTTATGAGCATCGGTGGGCCCGAAGGACTGGTGTTGAGCAACACCTTGTACAAACAGCAAGGTAGAGCAACTCGGTGTACAACTCACCTGCATGTCGAGTGTCGTGGCGCTGCATAAAGCTCTTTGCATCCCATGTCAACCAACAGCTTTAGAGGGGGCGATGCGTGGCATGCCCTCATCATTCGCCACTCGGGCCCACTTCAGTACTCTACAGAGTAGTCACATCCTGGCTAAGGGACATTGGCAAAGACTAAATATACCTAATTTAGTGAAGTGAGTCCTACTCATACACGTATGTATCGACACTGTGGACTTCCCTTGAGCTATATAAAGAGAATCCATGCCACTGGAGATGGGGGACTGGGACAAAATTAGATTATATCCACATCATAGGAAAAAAGGCTCATCATCTCCCACTTAGAACATCCTCCAAGAACTTATTTAATTTCCATCATCACCATTCACAAAAAAACACAAGAGTAGGATATCATGCCTCCGAGCAACCTAAACCTATCTAAAAAGCTTGCTTCCCTCATTTTTCTATTGTGCGATACATCGCCTTATTTTCGCACACCCTCTTCCTGGCCGAATCTTCAAAGGGAGAGTTCATGCTTCCCCGGTAGAGAATTCTCACACTCCGACACAGTCTGTGAAGCAATAGTATATATGACGTAGCCAACCTGCAGAGAAAACACCATGGCAAAAATGTCCCAAAAAGTATGTGCCCGCAAGATGTCCCAAGAATTATGTGCTGCAACATGTAGAACATAGGCAACCAATATTTGACAAAATAAAGTAAATTCTATGGAAATATTTGAAGGGATCAGTTGTACCTCTTACTGCAGCACCACACACTTATGTTGGCCAACAGATAGCTGTTTTTTTCCCCTAACAGAGCTTATACATTTTTTACATTTTTAGTGAACTAAAGAAAAATGTGATGTTTGATGGTTAATTTCATAAACAAAGGAGAAACCAATTCGTAGCATCAATAAACTTACCAGATTGAGTTTAATTAAAAAAAATCCGAGTTTAATAAGTAGCTCAAGAAGATCAAATAGCTCAAGAAGCTCTAAATCGCTAATGCATGCAGGATTCCCAGCGTATATCAAGACCAATTGATCACAGGCTCTTCAAAGCATGCATCGGTTTCCACTTTTGCATGCATCACCCGAAGAAGGGTGATCAGGCATGCATGACGTGAGTGGGGACTGGGGAACTCAATGGTCGGGGGATGCGGGATGTCGCCAGGAAGCTAAGATGGCACACATCTGGTCATCCATGCTTCGCCTTGTGCTGGTAGAAATCTATGGACTGGATCTAATCTCCCTTCATCTCTGACCCAATGCTCTAAGATATTTCAGATTGTTGAGAGAGAATTGTGGAAGACAGCGAGAGATTGAGCGAATGAGTTGTGTCCTCTTTATTGATCAAAGCGATACTTTTATACAATGTGAAGCGGTGGCAACCATAGGTTTGCCAAGAGGGGCGCGTAGGAGAAAGAGAGGAGCGATCATCTTTCTGCCGGTTAGATTAGGAACCGTTGTTCCTATTTTCTTGGGTACATGAGATCACCCGTAGTTTCTTAATACTCCCCTTGATCGAATCAATATTTGATCATTGCTCATTTATTGTTCTAGATATCTGAAAAGATAATCTTAGAAATAATTATAATTAGTATATGAGATACATCAGATAAACTCTTTAAAAACCTAGTGGGAAAAATAAGAAGAAGAATTGTGATATATTATTAGCTATTTTTACTCTTTTATGAGTGCAGATCATAGTATGATCCAAAAATTGTATAATGTATATAGTTACCATTTAGGAAAACCTCAATGGGAAAAAACAAAATGATAAGACATATAACTTATGTTGATATTACCTCATTAAAAACTTTGAATGAGAAAACCTAAAGGGTAAAGCTCATACAAAGGAAAAGAGTATAATATGACGAAAATAGGTTATTTTCTAGAGAGAGGTACCCCCTAAACTCTGCAAATTTTTAAATCGTCTCATACCAATTCCTTCGACACATTTAAAGAATGTAGACTATGGTTGAGATTTTGTGAATAAATCAGCAAGATTATCACAAGATTTAGTTTGTAAGATGTTTAGTTCTCCATGTTGCTGAAGCTTATGAGGATAAAATAATTTAGGAACAATATGCTTAGTGATGTTACTCTTAATATAACCAGTTTTCATTTGAACAACACAAGCGGCATTATCTTCATAAATAATGGTAGGTGATTCTAATGAACCAGTACCATAAGATGTTAATATGTGGTTAATCATTCTGCGAAGCCATCCACATTCACGTGATGTCTCATATAATGCAATTATTTCAGAATGATTGGTGGAAGTAGCTACTAGAGTCTGTTTAGAAGATTTCCATGAAATAGCGGTCCCACCTTGTAAAAATACAAATCATGTTTGTAATCTAGCGTTGTGGGGATCAGATAGATAGCCAGCATTAGTGTACCCAATTAAAGTCAGATCTTGGTCATTTTTAAAGAAAAATCCTAGATCTCTTGTGCCATTAAGATATCGGAAGACATTTTTAACTCTAGTCCAATGGCGTTTGATAGGAGCAGCGTTGTATCTTGCTAATAGGTTTACCGCAAAAGCAAGATCTGGTCGCATACTATTTGCAAGATACATGAGTGCGTCAATAGCACTGAGATATGAAAAATCAGATTCTAGAACATCCTCTCCATCTTCCTTTGGTCTAAATGGATCTTTTTCTATGTCTAGAGAGCAAACCACCATAGGAGTTTTGGAAAGATATGACTTATCCATATTGAATTTCTTCAATATTTTCTAGGTATATGCACTTTGGTGCACAAGGATTCCAGAAGCTAAATGCTCAAGTTGTAGACCTAAGCAAAATTTGGTTTGATCCAAATCCTTCATTTCAAATTCCGTCTTTAAATGATGATGTGTTTCATCAATATCTTGTGTATTGCCAACGATGTTAAGATCATCGACATATACCGAGATAATGCAAAAACCTGTGGGAGATTTTTTTTATGAAGATGCACGGGCAATCATCACTTTTAGTGTATCCCTTTAGAGAAAGGAATTCACTTAATCGGTTGTACCACATCCTGCCCGATTGTTTTAAGCCATAAAGCAACTTCTGCAACTTAATACAATATATGTTACGATTTACCTTCTAATTCGGGATGTCGATTCCGTCAGGAACCTTCATGTAAATATCAGAATTAAGTGATCCATAAAGATATGCTATCACTACGGCCATCAACTGCATTGATAGACGATTTTGTACTGCCAATGATATTAAATATCGGAAAGTTATACCACTCATAACCGGAGAATAAGTTTCGTTGAAATCAACGCCAGGTCTTTGCGTAAAACCTTGTGCTACAAGCCTTACTTTATATCTCACCACCTCATTGTTTTTATTCCATTTCTGGATGAAAACCCATTTGTATCCCACAGGAAAGATACCATGAGGAGTAGACATAACAACCGAGAATATATCTCTTTTATTGAGCGAGGCTAATTCCGCATCAATTGCGTCCTTCCATTTGTTCCAGTCAGAGCACTTTTGACACTCTTTTATAGGCCTAGGTTCTGAATAAACTTGGAGGCATTCGGCAATTTGTTCGAAAAAATAGATGTTGACAATTGTAGTTCTTCTATCAAAAGATTCTCCAATTTCAGAGTAGTTGATGGCAATTTCATCAACCCTTATAGATTCATTGTGATCTCCCGAAACAACATGTTTATGGTATTCCGAATTCCTAGTCTCAACATTGTGCACCACTGAGGTAGGTTGCAGATTAGAACGATCTACTTGATATATAGTATCAGTTTGGTGTGTACCAACTAAAGGTTGGTTTGCACTTACTATCTTTCTTTGCTTGTTGGCAATTGTATCTTGCTTAGTGGTCATACTTCTTTCTCTCTTTTTAGTGAGTGGAAGTTGAGTGGTTTTATTTGGTACCTCCACTCTTTCTGGCGCATTCTGAGCATGAATGAAAGATTTAGTCATACCTTTGTAATTGGTAAATGCATTTGGCAGGTTATTTGCAAGTCGTTGCAAATGTATAATTTTTTGAACTTGAAGTTCAGTTTCAGTAGCACATGGATCTGAGACTGGAATACCTTGAGCATCTCAATCAATTCCTGGCATTCTTTCTGGTACAAGTCTCCCCCTAATGCCAGAAAATGTTCCTCATCAAAGATAGAGTCAGCGAACCGGGCAGTAAATAGATCACTTGTTAAGGGTTCTAAATACTTTATGATCGACGAAGATTTAAATCCCACATAGATCCCTACTTTCCTGTGTGGACCCATAGCAGTACGCTGTGGTGGTGAGATCAGTATGTATACAGCACAACCGAACTTACGCAAATGGGAAATACTTGGAGGATTTCTGCGTACGGACTACATTGGGGAAGTTTCATGATATGCAGTTGGTCGTAATTGGACAAGGTCAGCAGCGTGCAGTACAGCATGACCCTAACATGACGAAGGTAATTTGCAATTCATCAATAATGGTCTAGTAGTAAGCTTAATTCTTTTGATCAATGATTCAGCCAAACCATTTTGTCTGTGGACATATGAAACAGAATGTTGGACCTGAATTCCTATTGCCATGCAATAATCATCGAATGTATGATATTGAAATTTGGCAGCGTTGTCCAAATGGATTGATTGAATCCTATGTTGAGGGTAACTTGCCTTCAACCTTATAATTTGAGACATTAGTTTGACAAAGGCATGGTTTCGTGTCAACAGAAAACACACATGAGACCATCTAGTAGATGCCTCAATCCAAACCATGAAGTACCTGAACGGTCCAGATTTTGGCACAATAGGGCCAGAAATATCTCCTTGAATGCATTCCAGAAATTTAAGTGGTTCGGCTCTAATTTTGAGATAAGAGGGTCTCAAAATCAGTTTCCCAGTGACACAAGCAGTGTATACAAAATTAGAGGATTTGGAAAATTTTTCAGTGATCAAATGATGACCAATAGAGTTGCTAATAATTTTTCTTATCATCCCGACACCGGGGTGCCCAAGTCGATCATGCCAAGTGTGGAATGCATCAACATTTTGAAAAATTACTTTATACGCAACATGTGCAACGGGCTAAATGTATGTATAGTACAATCCCGATGTGAGAGATGGAATTTTCTCGCAAATGCGTGTACCATATTCGTTTTGTCTTGTTAAGAGAAGAAATTCTTCTCGAATATACATCTGGGTTTCAATATGGAACCCATTTTGAAGGATATCTCTATAACTTAGTAGGGTATGGGTTGAATCGGGATACAGTAATGCATCTTCTATTATAATTTGTGTACCCATTGAAAGTGTAATAGTTGCTCGTCCAAAGCCAACTATCACAGTATCACGTCTAGCGATGGTCAAAACTTTGTCTTCTCTCTTTTTGAGAGTTTGAAAGTATTTGATCTCCCTAA
This sequence comes from Oryza officinalis, assembly GCA_008326285.1. Lineage (NCBI taxonomy): Eukaryota > Viridiplantae > Streptophyta > Magnoliopsida > Poales > Poaceae > Oryza > Oryza officinalis. The sequence goes on along the minus strand of BDMV01000001.1, from coordinate 18,858,121 downwards.
GTATAGAGTTTGTGGTACCACTGCCCACAAGACATAATTCCTCTCCAATTAGAGCGATATCCTTAGACATCTATAATGAAAGAAGAATTGCTTAGTGAAGAATTCTTTGTTCAATACATACACATACATACAATAATTAAAACATCAAATACATAGTACAACATTTACAGAGATTTAATAGTACATACTCTAATGACTAGCAAGTCTTACAACCTTACAATATACGGGAGTTTGTACTTATCTATTTATTACAACAACTATTATTTGACAAACTATAGGATATCAATATATTGTCTCAAACACACTGAGATTAAAACAGTTTCATCTCCAAGTGGGATGCACTGAGATTACAGTAAATCTCCAAGTGGGTCCATTGAGCAATATTCGATGAGCATGTCGTCCATCATAGAAAGTGGAGCAATATCCTTTGGGAGAAGATCGAAATTGTTCTCTGGTTCAATAGGAGCCTGCTGAGAACTTTCAACCTCGGGTCTTGCTTCGTTGCTAAGATTGAAGTGAACTTCATATCTTGATTCCTCAGAAGACTTTTTCTCCTTAAGGGATTTCTAATACAGGAGAACAAGGTGTTTTGGGATACGACAGTCTTTAGCGACATGATAATCAGATCCACACCTGTTGCAATGCTTGTTGCTTTTGCTACGAGGTTGTGGTGTCTTACCCTTTCCTTTTCCTTTCTTTCGACTATTGGATTTGCACTTGTTATTGCGTTTGCGTTTTCCAGATGAATTCTTAGGATTGTTCGAAGAATTTTCCTTGAATCCTTTCTTATTTTCAGCTTTATTTTGGGCATTGAAATGGACCTCAGGCAGTGGGGCAGAGCCGGGAGGGCGCTGTTGAGCAGTCTTTATAGCAAGCTCATGATGTTTTTCTGCCTGAGTCAATATGTGTATAAGCTAAGAATAATGCTGAAAATTGTTGGTGCGATACTGCTGATTCAGTATCCTGTCCTCCGGAAGCATAGTAGATAGAGTTTTTTCTATCTTCACTGCCTCTGTTGTCTCTTTTTCGCAAAAGTCCAACTTGGAGCAAATGTTATGAACAGCATGATTGTATTCTGCCACAGTTTTGAAATCATGTAGGCGTAATTGACTCCTGACGCGTCCTGGGCCTGGGCCGAGAATCCAGTCCGACCCAGTTTCACCGTCGGCCTCAACCGGCCAAAAGGGGGCACGACGGAGGTTAGGGTTAGGGTTTCACCTTAACCGCTCCCCGGCTTATCCGTCGCCACCGCTGATTTTTTCTCCACCGCTGCCTTTTGCCGTTGCCGCCGTCTCCTTCCATTCCGCCGCCATCCACCACCGTCGATTTCCTCCCGCCGTCACCATTCCACCACCTCCATCGCCGCCGAGTCCACCGCCGTCTCCATTCGCCGCCACTGCCACCCCTTCTTCTGCCGACATTTAGCTGACCGGGTTAAGCCGACGGCCCCCACTCCTTGTCGGAGTCGGAGGTCGGCCGAACCTGGGCGCCGTTCCCCCCCCACTCCGTTTGGGAGAGTTCGGCTTGGGGAGCCGTGGGGAACGGCGCGGAAGGTGGCACGAAGGCCGGGATGACGTGCAGCAGCGGCTCCTGCGTGGTGGCGCGGCGAAGAGGGAGTGAAATACGACAGCTCCCTCCTACGCGCGGCAAGGGTCCCGGTTCGGCCGAAGCCTGGTGGCGCGGGAGCGGTCAATCGACTTTGGTGTGGTGGAGATGGTGGAGGTGGTGGAGACGGGGTCAGTGACGGTGAAGCAACGACGAACGGAGCCAGCGGCGACTCGATCTCCAGCGAGAGGGAGCATTGCTCGCCGGCGAGCGTCACCACCGCAGTCCATCCATGGTGGGTACAAAATTGTACCCCTTGGACTTGGACGCGGCGGGGTGCTAGCGAGGCTGGCATCGGTTTTGGTGGAGGAGCGGCAGCAACGATGGTGCAGCGCCGAGGGTGGTGGCGGCGGCCTCCAACCCTGGATAGGCGCCCGACGGGATGATGGCGGCAAGTCCTTCTCGTGCGACGGAGGAGATGGCGAAGGCGGCGAGCGCGATCGTGGCGAGGAAGGCCGAGGACCGCGTCGAGGATGGAATCAAAGGTAGGCATACCTTCTTTGTTTTTTTCTTCTGTTTCTCCTTCTCTTCTTCTGATTGAAGAGCGAAAGGTTGATAACGTATTGAGAGAGAATTGTGGAAGAGAGCGAGAGAGATTTGAGCGAGAGATTGAGCTAATAAGTTGTGTCCTCTTTATTGATCAAAGCGATACTTTTATACAATGTGAAGCGGTGGCAACCGTAGGTTTGCCAAGAGGGGCACGTAGGAGAAAGAGAGGAGCGATCTCCTTTCTGCCGATTAGATTAGAAACCGTTGTTCCAATTTTCTTGGGTAGATGAGATCACCCGTAGTTTCTTTAACACAGATGACATGGCAGCATCACAAGGCAGAAAATTAAGATCGATTGTACTTAGGGAGGATCAATTGCATAGGTATATAGGGTTAGTTAGCCTAGAGTGCTCTCTCTCATCTCCCCTATAACCCTCGTAGTTGTAAAATCTTTTTTCCTGGGCATTCGAAAAAAATAGTGAAATGCGACTCTTTTATGTTTTTTTCTCTTCTTTTTCCATTGAAGGTCCTCTTTCGATTTTTTTTCTCTTTTCTCGGTTATAAATGTACTTTAACAAGAATATATATATATATATATATATATATATATATAACTTCAAATTTAATTTTAATTCTAAACAAGAATTGCCCATGTCGACGTATATATACCGCTAACCGTCAGCGACTGATCAGAGCTCCCGATCGACCACCAGGCTGACGTTATAATCCTATCTTTGTATAAAATTCTAACCCATTATATCTTAAAATTCAATATACAAAAATATCATATCATCATCCACTAACAATTATTACGTCTTAAACCTCATGCAAGCATGATATATTGTCTATATAATTTATTAAATTTTAAATCTTTAAAATACAAGCATTTAAATCATTATCCCATATAATTCACATAATATTTTAATCTATATCTTTATTATCTTTTATAATATCATATATATATATATATATGTGTGTGTGTGTTTCATCCTCGTTTAGTTCATGTTATTTTTCTTCTCTCATTAAGCCATATCATATCAATTATTTTTAACATGTAGATGATTAATATATGATGCAAATTATCTCTGTTCTTTTTTCTATCATAAAATCATATCGTATTACTTTCACATTTGAATCATCATTCTATATATTATTTAAATTGTTATAAATCATATCAACTTATGATTTTATAAATCATGTCGTCTAGATATTTTAGATATTATTTTTATTTATTATCATATCAAACTCTCTTAGTAATAAGTAAGGTTTCACTTAGTAATAAATAATCCTGTTGTCGATCGAACGATATGTACTCCTCTTCTGTCCTCCCGTCAAATTCCGCGTATATACACATGCACCCTCGCTACTCTTGTAAAGCCGTTTCTTAACTGACTGAATTCCTAACTATTTTTTCGCTGATCGACATGCACGACGAATGAAGGAGTTGACTTAATTTTTTTACTCTAATAGTAGTGAATGATTAGATCAGTTGTTTTTTCGCTGCAGGGACCATTTCTTTCTCCCTGTAGGTAATGATGAATCTAAGAGTGTTCAAGCAAAAGAAATCTTTGACTTACAGAAGTCAAAGAGGAGGCCACGCCATGACGTGGACGCTCGCGGGAGCGAAACGAACTGCTTGAGCTCTGATCGTTCACTGTTTAGTCGGAATTTTCATCCCCTTCTTTTTTTTTTCCCGCTCTTAGGGGATGTAACTTTTTCCCTCTATATTAAATAAGATGGACGCAATCTCGTGTTCGATTGTTAAAAATTGTAGTTGGTAGAGGTAACATTGTTGATTATTTTTACAAATTAATTTAAAAAATATAAAGCTAACCTCATCATTGGTTAGTCGTTAGTTTATATTGTGAAGAAGACAAATGCAGAAAATTTTTTAATTACATTAGCATTGGAGAAGAAATAAGGCATAAACTTCTCACTTTCACCACATGCATTTTACATAAGTTGAAGACGGAAAAAACAGAGCCATGAATAATGTTAGGGGGTGTCTTAATCAAAAAGTAGGATGTAACATATGATAGGGCCAACTGCTTCTAATACAGCCATTAATCTTTCTTTAGTTGTAGAAGTACCATTTGAGGTTTAAGATTAATCGAGTCTACTCAAACACTCTTCGGTTTTGCATCACGGATCATTTCTTATTCTCTCGACAAAGTCAAATAATTCAAGTTCAGCAAGCACAGCTATACGTTCTTCGCCACTAATTAATATCACTCCGGAGCAAAACTATTACTCCCCATCAAGGAGCAGAACAGGGTGGAGGTGGAACGTGAATGTTAATTTAGGCTTTTTTACAAATATGAATGGACGTGGTAGTATTTGTGAATTAAGATGGATGATAATTTAGCTTCTGGATGTGCTATTATTTTGGTATTTTGGATTCTGGTACTTTGAAATGTGGATTCTGGTATTCTGTATGTGATGTGTGGGTTTTTCAATATTTTTTTGGCTGGCACCATATGTCCCTGTTCTTGTGTAGAACCAGCACATATGAGCGTGCCAGAGTATGGTTTGCATGCCTTATATGTCTTGCCTTCTAACAACAACCAGCTCATATGAATATAGTAGCATATGTGCTGGTTATTTATAAAAACCGACACATATATATTGACATCATATATGCCGGTTCTCACACACACATATATATATATATATATATATATCCTGATATGTGTCGGATGTAGAACCAACACCGATATCATGGGTCATCACTATTGTTAAGTTGGTACCGGTATTCAAATCTGGTATTTATGAGAGGTTGTCAATCGGTATCTATTAAGGATTTTGTACTAGTGCTATCTGTATATATGAAAACATGAGCTAAGAATTGTACAATAGTCCAACTTATTTACACAAAATTGCCTGAGAAAACCCTTTAGTTTACATTATTGTTATTGTTGTACTTAATTAACATGAAGATTGACCAATATTATTGGTCACTGTTCATTTTGATGTATTCATAATATACAAACTAAACCTTGATATCAAATTCTGATAACATGCTTACACTACATACATCATATCCAGGGTAGACTCAGCCTTGGCCTAAGGCTTGGGCCAACCATTGTATTTTAGGCTAAGTTTGAATTTACATGGTGAAAGAATTATTATGTAGTGGACTTTCTATCCCAGCCCTCAGGCCTGGATTCATCCTTGATCATATTGTACAACAGTAAAATTTTATTTTATGTACGTTGATGAAGTGAAATGTGATGTTTCAACTTTTTTCCCCTTATGTTTTCTTTCAAAGTGCTGCTCTTTTTATATTTTTTCCATTTTTCTCAACTACAAATATGTATTTAAATATCTATACCTCATATCGAGGGGTGGACATTGCAAGGGGTCAATATACAGTCTATATCATTAGAAAACAAATAAAATTTAAAATTGAGCTTAAATTGTTTCCAATCAGTATATATATACCCTTTTTTTTGCTGTGTACAGAGATACAAGTCTAACACTAATTTGTCCAGTATTCAGGGGCGAAGCCACGTTATGGCTGCATGGTGCACAGCACACAGGGTCCAATTTGTACTGATCATTATATATTAGTGTCAATTAAAGTATCTGTCAGTCAGATATGTATGTGATGTATGTATAGGACACCCAGTATTTTTCGTTCTGCATTCGTCACTGCCAGTATTATTTGTATATACCGCTACCTGCAGGTCGGCTGTTCTGATCTACCAGTGACCAGCTGTCGTCTCTCCTCCCATCGACCAGGCCGTATTTATACGTGCGTTTCTCAACATTATCTTCGTCGAGCTGCGACACCTTTTGGCTTATGGCACGCACGGCGACCGACTTGTTCTTGATGCCTAGCTAATTTACTCATCTTTTTTGTCGACCTGATCCCGTCACTTCCGCCTATGTACATGTCAAAACTTGCTTTCGGCAATATCAATCTGGGGGTAACAGTTAAGTGTCAAACACAATGGGTTAGTTGGGACGAAGGTTTAGACAGGTTCAGACCCTCTCTAACGAGAGGTAATACCCTACTCCTGTTTCGGGGATTCGATCCGCCGAGTGTTTATTGATCTCTTGATCTCTTTCAATAAGGGCTCTCGCAAGTTTTCTGTTTGTCCGTGTATTTTTCGTGTGTCTCTCAAGGGACGCCCTACCCTCCTTATATAGTTCCAGAGGATGAGTTTACAAGTCGGAGACCTATTCTATTCTAAGTCGGACTCCTCAATCTTACCAACTATAGACTATGGGCCATTACCTTATCTCAATGGTAACGTAATACCCAAGTCATAGCCGGTTTACATAATCATGGAGCGCAACCTATCCCCTATGGTAAGTCGGATAAACTAGCCGTAAGGGTATCTGGTACCCATAATCTCCACAGTAGCCCCCGAGACCTTCGCAGTCGATGAGATAACTTCGCCTCGAACTTAAATAACACGCGGTCAATTAACTTCTTAGCCGAATGCTTCCACTGCCGAGTACCTCCATCATCTCTGCCTGATTCTCCCGAGTGCTTCAGCATCCAAGAAAGACTGTGAAGGGCTGAAAACAATTCAAAAAATTTCAAACATAAAAATTTAGGTGCATCGACTGATGCACCTAATTAGGTGTAGCCCCCGACTATGTGTTTAGTTAAATAAACTAAGCATATAGTCAAGAACTATATTAATTATACTCTCCCGAGCTTATTATAAAAGATCATATAACACATAACCTTATAATCAATGTATAGTGTATAATGAATCCAACCACTCGGCAAGCTCATGCTTATCCGAGTCAATTTACCTGAGTCATCTCAGAACAAAATACTCAGCCGATCCTTAGGGGTAAAAAAATCCGAGCACTCGACAAGCTCATGCTTATCCGAGTCATTGAGCCCGAGTCATCCCGGAACATATAGCTCAATCAATTCTCATGAATATAAAATATGAATTAATAAATTTATCAGTCATCTGAAAAACATGACCAAAATATTAAATAGCTCTTACCATAATATTAGTCTTGATAAAAAGAGCACACCAAGGTGGCAAATCAGCATTGATAAATAAAAAATCAAATGTTTTATAAAAAACCAAACAGCTCCCACAACCTATAAAAAAGTTACCAGCACAGTTATAAAAAACTTTACCGTTTGTCACCTTCCAAGTTGCATCGTACCAACCTTCAACAAGTTGTGTAACTGCCGTATGAAAGGATTTTAAAGTCATCGAACAATGAGACATACGCATATTGCCAGAGCAAATTTGTTTAAATCCTCATGGACATATGTCAAGCCGTACTCATAAGATGGGCCGCAAGTTTCTCATGGGCTCGGCCCAAATACGAGAAAACCCAACAAAAAACCCTAAAATCTTTCTCAAAGCGCCAGCGTCGTCCCTGCCGCTTCGTCTTCCCGAAATTTTTCCCCTTTTCACGCTCCTATTCATCAGCCGCGCTGAGGAATTCGAGAACTCGTGCTCACGCAAAATCATTCATCAAAGAACTCAAGTTCCACCACAATCCATCATCCGCATCCGGCTGCCAACATCCCCTCAAAAAATCCCCATTTCCTGTGCTAGGTCTAACTCCACTCAACTCGCATCCATGGCGGAAGAGAGAGAAATCCCTTTCGACCAATGGGCTACCTCGGATATGAAAGAGTCGACCTTGCGGGAAATGGTGAAGAAGGGAGTTCTTCTGCCCAAAGAAATCATCGGCTGGCGTCCGGCGGCCGGCGAGGAGTTCCCCACTCCAAACACCGGTGAGATTGTGGTTTTCACCTCTTTCTTCTATTGCGGATTTGGTCTTCCCACTTCCGACTTCTTCCGTGGTATCCTCGAATACTATGGCCTTCAAATCTATCACTTAAATCCCAATTCTGTCCTCCACATTGCAATATTTATCCATGTGTGCGAAGCATTTCTAGGCATTCTCCCCCATTTCAATCTTTTTCACCGCATGTTCTATGTCAAACCACACCCAAACAAGGATGACCCCTGCGTCGTCGGTGGTGCTGGCTTTCAACTCCGCGGGACTCTCCGCAGAGACTACTTGTCTCTCCCCTTGAAATCCTCCAACAAGGGCTAGCACGCAAACTGGTTCTATATCTCGAACCCTCGTCCCAGTTTACCCGACTTCGTCGGCCTTCCACCGATCCAAAGAGCGAACTGCAGCACTATGCCGGAGAACCAAGATTGGGTAGAAGCGAATAACCTCCTGGCTAATATTCTTGAAATGAAGAAGAAAGACCTCCAAGGAGAGCAAATTACCTGGCACTTTATCAAGAACCGACTGGCTCCCATCAAGGAAAGATCTAAGCCAGCGTTCGAGTATGAGGGTGAAAGCGACCCCAATCGGGAGGATCGCGATGCCCTGAGTTACCAGGCCTTTTGCACTTGCATGTACAAGATTTTCTCCTCTGGAATCACAATAGATCGCAGCAATAAGATGCCGGTTCCTCCGTTCAATCTGTTCCGACCTCCTCCTCCGGTAAGTCGACTCAGGTCTTCAAAACTCTTTCAATCTTGCACACATCTTTCAATATATCTCAAAAACTCTACTTGCAGGCAAATGCTCTTATTATTTCCAAGCCATACAAGGTGTATCATGACGATATGCCAACTCGACCTGCCGCCAAAAAACCAACCGGCAGCCCCAAAATCAAGGTTGAGCCTCAAGAGAAAAGGGCTGCCACCGACGAAGATATCAGTAGGCGGGCGAGTAAAAGGAGACTGGTCGTTGATGACTCGGACGACGAAGAAGTCCAGATTCCACAATCTAACGTAAGTCCTCCGAAACCAACAGCCAGGTCCACTCCTAAAATCAGGAGGTTCAATAGGTATCTCACATAACCAGAGTCAGCTTCTTGCTAAAAATCGTTTTCACTTCCAACTCAATTGTCTTTATCTTCTTTCTTGCAGGAAACCTCAAGATATTGATCCCACCGGACGGGCTGAAGCCATCAATCCATCTGCAGCGTCAGAAAAGCCAAAACCTGCAGAACCAAAAACGCAAGACCCTGTCCCGAGTGAGGATGCTCCTGAGGCAGAATCCTCAAGCAAAGATGTCCCTGCTGTAGAGCCCCCGACTGCCAGCCAAGTCTTCCCAGTTGGAAATCAGTCGGCTGAAGAAGAACAGCTACCGACCGCCAGTCAAGATGCCCCGACTGGAAACCAGCCGAACGAAAATCCATAGGGCTCACGTGGTCAAGAAGCACCAACCGAGGATCCGGCTCCTAAAACAGGTAAATCTCTCAATAATCGCCAGACTCTTATCTTCATCATGCTCTTTGCTCTTATCTTCATTTTGCTCCTCTAAATCAATTAGCCGAAGAGGAGGAAATCTCCCGACTGAAGTCTTCAACTGACTCGGTCCCTCCTATCAAGATCGAGTGGCACAATGCCCAAGGCATAAAGCAAGGCATCGTGTTAAATAAGCAAAAGGAAAATGAAGAACGCGACATGCTCGTGGCCAGCCTCAACGAAGCGACCCGGCTAATGAATGTAAGTGTATCTCCTCTTTGTCTTGTCATCGTCGTCTAATGTGGTTGACTATCCTCATCCCCTTATGCAGAGAATATATTGTCGCTCAATGGCCAAATCAGACACTCTCGAGAAGCTGGTTCCCCATGTAAATTCTCTGGAAAACGTTCACCGAGACCTTAAGGCCGCCAGAGAAGAAGCTGCAGCTCGAGAGGTCGTCTTGCGGGCAGAAATCGCGAAGCTCCGAGATGAGAACTTGGAACTCCGTGGCTCAATCGGGGGTAAGCCAAACTACCTTTGTACTTGCTCTGTCTTCGCATATAATTTGTTTTGATCCTGATGCTTGCAAACCTTCATGTTGTAGCAAATTTATCTGAAATTGACTCCCTCAAGGCCCAGCTGAAGAAAACAAGCACCGATAAAGCCAAGCTGGAGTCTGACAATGAGAAAATCCTGAAAGAATTTGAAGGTAAGCCTTTTGAGATAGCACTCCGTGACTCAATCGGTCTTGAATACTTATGTAATTATATCCCTCTTGTAGCTTATAAGGTCAAATCCCAAGCACAATTTGATGTCTTCGCCGAAAGAGTCTGAAGGGCTGAAAGTGTAAGGGATGACATCGCCAATGCTGCCACGCCGATCCTGTCAGCACTATATAAACATGGACTCGGGACGAGCTCATTGGATGCCATAGAAATCTTCGATAAACTCAGGACGGCCCCAGCTAAATATATGGAGAATATCTCTGACGCAGCCGTCATGGGTGCAAGCTTCGCTCTTGCGCAGACAAAATCACTCTATCCCCGGATAGACGTGGACTCTGTCGGAGATGGCTTTCACTACACCGGATTAGGTCATCTGTGACGGTCCCAGACCCTCACCTTTGACGGGTTTGGGCTTGGTCACAGACAAGTGGTCACTGGTGAGGACCAGTCACCTTTGACGGGTGGACGACCGTCACTGATGATAGTCACCTGTGACGGGCTAGAACTCTATGGCCCGTCAGAGGTAAGTGTCTCCGCTAGCCCATGCCATTTTGCAACCCGTCACAGATGACTCACCTGTGACAGGTCGAAGTGTAAAAACCGTCACTGGTATTGTTACCTGTGACGGCTTATATGTTCAAAGCCGTCACTGGTATTGTTACCTGTGACGGCTTATATGTTCAAAGCCGTCACTGGTATTATTACCTGTGACGGCTTTTTAATTGTGAACCGTCAGTGATGAGGTACATCCAGAAAAAAAATAATTTGTAAATATTGGCTAGCCTCAGGATTTGCTAGCCATGCCCTCTGGAAAAATTTAAGAATCACATGCAATATATATACATACATATATCTCCAGTTTCAGCCCATTACATTCAAACTAATATCACACATGCATGGAATCCAAGTTGTCACCAGAAAACCATATACATTCATACACATGCATTGCAAGTTCTCACAAGACATAAACTTGACACAGCCACAAACTTGCACAATTTTGGTCATTACTCAAGAAACCGCACTTACCCGAGTTTCTTGTATCCTATTCGTTTTGAACCTCCACGATGACCTGTCATTTTTAAAAAGGGAGGAAACAATTAAACGGTACAAACATAAACACCACACATGAACACAGTGGTGTGATAATTTCATAACAAGGGAACTAAATAGAAATTCTCGTCATAAATAGGCGATTGCACATATGAAAGTAAATTACATAGCACTCCATACCACAGAATCATAAAAAACAACATTTGTTTACATCACAAGAAATTAGAAAAATGTTTTGTCCACGACATCACATGTAGGCCAAATCATCTATTTGACGCAAAAACGTCCTTTCTTGTTCATTATTTCGGCAAGAATAAATGCGCAAATTTGGCCTCTAATAGCGGGGGGGTTAATGGCCGAAATCTTCCATCCAGCTCTAGATTTCTGTTCAATAAGACAGAGGTTAGCATGTTTACAAGATTAATGTTGGTAGTGAAATGATCGAATCCGCTATTAGCACCAACCTCAGGGTCGAAATCGTTCACCTGTTCTAGAATGGTTGTCATGTGGTGGCACACGTGGAAACCACACTGGTCTCCGATCTGTTGTGCGCATGCGAACTTAGTGTCATGGTAAAGGTCATCCTTGCCCTCCTTTGCCTACCACCCTTTGCCACATATGGTCCCCAAGCCATATTGACGGCATCGGTGATTGCAGAAAAATCATAATCTTTCGCCTTATTGGAGTTAAGGTAGTACACCCTATTCCATTTAGGTACAATGACCAATAGAATCCAATGTGACCTGCGCAATGGTTATGTAGCATTAGTAATAAGAACTTTAGCTTCGAAAAAAATACACAAAGGGTGATGTCTTCTTACTCCTGATTGTGTGCGCACATGATGTACTCCTTGTCTTGGTGGGCCCACAAGCACCGGTTTATATAGTCAACCACCTCATCAAGCTTACTTTGTAGAGTGAGCTCGTTGACCATCGATGGATCAAGGAAGCCAACATGATTACCGAGGCGGCGACTCTCGATCCAACACAACCTTAAAACATGTATGTGTTAGCACTAATTTAGGAGCTATTCCATTAATATCACAAGGAGGAATGTTGAACTTACAATGAGTAGCATTTTAGAAGTCCAGTGTCCAACTTTCGAATCCTGAACAGGTCGAAGAGGTCATCAAAGCCTATAGTTATATAGGCCGGTGTTGATAGGAATGGCTGGTGGTCGTGATGTCCAACTATCGAAGACTCCCTCATTTTCCGCTTGGCATTGCTTAGCTCCATGTATTGTTTGTGTAGCTCTCGGCAAGCAATACCCATCACGGCCAACACATTGTCTTCCACCAATGGCATGCCTAGTTGAAATTGTGTTGGCACACGTTGTCTATGGGCCACGACCTTCCCCTTGCCTTTGCCCCGTGGCTTTTCACCTTTAAGTCTCTTCACCAAAGGTGGGGAGCTCTCGGCCTTGCGTGTGGTCTTAATTGGAGTCAAGGCAACAGTTATATCAGCCAAATCCATGCAAAGTGGCTGGGGATCAAGTGGTTCCGTCATTGCCGGTCCACGAGGAGCCTCAATTGATAGTTGGGACTTAGGAGTATCTCGGTTGGTCGGCGACTTGGAAGAGGTATCTCTTGAGTCACAGTGAAGGTAATGTCTGCCTTGGGCCATTGTATGTACGTCTTTCGCGCATCGCCCAAAGTAACAATTTCATCGTTGGGGGGCACAGGCAGTGGATATGACATCCAATTGGTCATCACCGAATCCACCGACACCTTGGCATACCCTGGCAAGAGGACTGAGTTGTGCACCCTATCTGTGTCCGAGGGTTTGTAAGCCATGCCCTGTGCGACTTCTGAAGCAAAGGTCTGTGTGACCCTAACCACTAGAGTACACGGCGATGCGTCCTGCATTGTAATGAAACCCATTAATAGTAAGACATGTAAAGATTGAGGCTTTTCAAAGGCGAAGGATAGTACAGATCAAATTACCTCTATGAGGTCCACCGGAGCTGGTGCGACTGCGACGTTAGGCACCTCTGTGGATGCACAACTACTCTTGTGTTGTGACGGGCTCGCGTCGACATGTGCATGTGGAGTTGGATGTGTCGCAAAGTCACGCCCTCGAGCTATATTCATATTTGCGAGGACCTGGGCCACCCTTTCTTCGACCCTGGCGTCCATATCTTGCTTAAGCTCCTGAATGACCTCCACCTTCAGCTGCTCCTTCATCCTGGCATCCCTCTCTTCTTTAGAGGCTTTCCTTTTCCGATATTGAGAGCTATACTGTGGCAACCCATGCTTCCATGAAACATCGGAGCCGACGCCGCGAGTCCTGCCAGGATGTTCTGCAGTTCCCAACGCCTTCGTGAGGATGTCATCTTCCCTCCTCATCGGCGCGGACTCCACCTCGCTTTGCGAAGTATGTTCGGCAACCAATCGAATCTATAGAGATGAAGAAACACAATCATTACATATAGTTAATAAAGTTAATTACTACAGTTATACTATAGAGATGTTACAAGGAAACTTACTATTTCTTGTACGACGACGGCATCATTTTGGTTCGGAAATGTAGTGCTACCGTCTTCGTTGACCTTACCCCTTGCCCGAACCCAGTTACGAGCTCGTTGTTCAGGGATGTCAGAGAAAGGGGCAGGGACATTCGCTGCAGCTGCAGCTTCATCCTCCGCAGCCCAAATTTCCTCTTTCCCTATGTACCCCGCCGTGCCGAGCCGATGTGGGTGCTCGTTCCGTTGCTGTAGTAAGCGATGGGCCTCACTTGAGTCCCTAAACTCTTGATTGCTTTTCAGCGCTTTGAACTCGTCCCACATCGTCTCCGTAATTTGCGGGTACTCTTCAAAGGGAGTCCGATTACCGGGGGGGATGACATATTCTGACAAAAGCTTCCACTTCCAGTTCTTCCATGCCTTGCCCATCTTCTGATATGCCTTCCGCTTAAGTCTTTCTTCCGCCTCAGCGGGGTAGGCGAACCATTTCACTAATGCTGTCCAGGCTCGCTCTTTCTCATCATCTGGGACGTGAGCGATATCTTTATGTAAGATACCGAAATGGTCACGTGCGACCCGCCCGCAACTATTGGACCATCTTCCTATGACTTTCCTTGGTGCCGTTGGCCTACCACTTGCATCCACCTCAGTTATAGCTTGTCGGGTGGTCGGTAGGCGATTCTGGGTCCTTGGGTTACGCCTGGATGTAGTTCGACCACTTGTCCCCCCCGAAACGGATGGTTCTTGCTGGTCAGACATCTCTGCAGTGAAGATTGTACTACAAACAACATATTGGAAGTCAAGTCCTACCAATTCATGAAAATATTTGTTTTGAAAAAAATACGAAACATGTCAGATGGATGCTTATCAAGCTAATAGTGCTTTTGATGTGAAATGTAAGTTAACATCAGAAAGAATTACTACTCTTTAAGTACAGTCCATTTTCAGTAGAAATTAATCACCATTACTGTAAAACATGTGCTACCAAAACATCAGCACAATCAGTTCCAGAGACTCTCTTTTGTAAACTCTTTACATGCTCAATGTAATGGTGATTGGAGGAGCTTCTGGATTTTGAACAAAAAACAGAGAACCCTAAAAGAAGAAATAATGTGTAAGATCAGCTTTCCAATGTGAGGTCTTTAAAGCGATAAATATTCGAGAACTTAAACTTTAGAACAGGAATGTCAATCGAAGGGGTAAAACCTAAAAAAAAAATTCTGGAGTACTCTTCCTGAAAAAATTCTGGAGTACTCTTCCAGCACAGCATCTCAGATGCCACATTTCTAAGATCAGCAGCGTGAGTTGATTGGCGCAAAAAGCCGAAAACAGGTTAGTATCAATATCATAATTCGGCAAGAGAACACATCTCCAGTACAGTTCTCAGATGCCACATTTCTAAGATTAGCAGCATGAGTTGGTGGGCAAAAAAACTTAGATTTCACGAAATTGTTGTTGTTTTTTATAACATCTAGATGTTAACAGAATTTAACTCCACCAACACAAACTCTGCGTAAGTTAACAAACATCACGCATAATTTCAAAATGAAACCCTAAACCTCCCAATGCCCACGCCCAATCCCAGCCAAAAAATTCCTCGAAATCGTCCTCCTCCGAGGCTCCGATTCGCCCAATTCGCCCAATGCACATTCGTTCAAGACGCAAGGTTAACGTTAGTGGAAATATATGCACATACTTGGTTCAGTCCTAATGCAAATTCCAAATCCATCACAGATATGCACATATCCATCACACGTTCACTAAATCCATCGCACAAATGAGCAAATTTTGTTAAGGGGAGGTGGGAAGAAGGGGGAGAGGGATGTACCTATGCGTCGGGCCTTGCCGCCTCCCTCTTCACACCGCTGTCCCTCTTCACCTCACCGCCGCACCGCGCCGCTGCCGCTGCAAGAACCACCGGATAGGATAAATTAGAGAAGGGGAGGAGAGGAGAAAGAAGGGGGGAGGAGGATGGGGATGCATGCGGGGCCGCTCACCTCCTCCTCGCCGCCTCCACGGGCCGTCGCCCCCACGCGCCGCCGAGCCGCCGCCCAGCACTGCCGCCGCCCAGCGCCGCCGAGCCGCCCCCACGCGCCGCCTACCCGCCGCCCCCACGCGCCGCCGAGCCGCCGCCCAGCACTGCCCCCGCCTCCAAGCGCCGCTGCAAGAACCACCGGATCGAGAGGATAAATTAGAGAAGGGAAGGATAGGAGAAAGAAGGGGGAGGAGGATGGGGACGCATGCGGGGCCGGTCACCTCCTCCTCACTGCCTCCACGCGCCGTCGCCCCCACGCGCCGCCGAGCCGCCGCCCAGCACTGCCGCCGCCCAGCGCCGCCGAGCCGCCCCCACGCGCCGCCTCCACCGTCCCCGCACAGCCAAGGGAGAGAGAGAGTGAGGGAGAGAGAGAGTGAGGATAGGATAAATATATTTGTATATTTGTTTTTTAAAAACTAATTGCTCTTTCATTTTGTTATGTTAAAACTATTTAGTATATTACATTTTATTTTATAAAACTATTTCTTTCTCACATTTTTTTATATATCTTTTTTAGACTATTTGGTCGTTCATTTTAATTTATGTAAAAAAGATTAGTATCAATTTCAACAATTTCATAATGGACATATATATCTTTTAAAACCAATTTGAAACTAAACATGTCTGAACATATTATATCTATCGAAAGCAATTCAAACATGTCACACATATATTACACAAAAGTACACATAAGCGAAGAGAACGGTCGCTACTACAAAAATATGCCTTCTTCATGGTCGACTCGTGCATGTTGGACCTCATCTTCTTCGTTCTCCTCTTCCAGAGGTATCTCTTGAGTCACGCCATGGACTTGCTGGTTATATTCATCTTCGTCTGCAATGTTGTCAACACCTACAATTCTCCTTTTCCCTTCACGAACCACATGTAGTTTCTTGTTATTCGGGTCAATTATGTAGAACACTTGGACAACTTGTTTTGCGAGGACAAACGGTTCATCCTTATACGCGTTGCTAGCAAGATTGACAATGTTGAAACCTTCCTTATCAACTTTTACACTACGCAGATCGACCCAACGACAAGAAACAACGACACTTTAAACTTCAAGTAATCCAGCTCCAAAATTTGCTCAACTCGGCCATAGTATTGATCGCGACGAGCACGGTCGCTACTTGCTGCCTTAATTCGTATCCCACTATTCTGCACTATGCATTTGCTGTCTTGTTTTACCGTGTAAAATGTGTACCCATTGATGTCATATCCCTGCCAGGTAGTAGCATCCCATTCTGGACCCTGTGATAACCACTTGATGATTGTTTCACTTGGCAAGTTCTGACTGTTGGCAATCCGTTTTTTGAACCACTCGTTGAAATCTGCAATGTGTCTTCTTCTAACCCAACTATCAGGTTGCCCAGGGTTATCCTGTCGGATTAATCGCTCATGTTCTTCCAAGTACGGCACAACTTCGGTCATATGCTGCAGGACCGTGAAATGAGCTTTATCATACACATTGCGAGCCAGCCTAATAATTTTCTTTCCAACTGTACCCATCCCTTCAAGCCTGCCTTCGTGATGAGATCTTGGTAATCCAATTGAGAAGGACTCAGACAAGTAATCTACACAGAAATCGATGACCTCCTCGGTGGTGTAACTTTCAATGATGCTACCCTCAGGATGGGATCGGTTCCGTACGAAGCCCTTTAGTACCCCAAGGTACCTTTCACAAGGATACATCTGCCTCAAAAATGCAGGACCACAACTTTTTGTTTGTTTCACTAGGTGCACGGGGAGGTGTTCCATTATATCAAAAAACGTAGGCGGAAAGTACATCTCAAGATGACACAGGGTTTTCACAATTTCTGCCTGTAGTTCATCCAGGCCCTCGGGATCAATAATCTTCTGGCCAATTGCATTGAAGAAGGAACACAATCGCATTATCGTGTGTCGCACTTTAGGTGGCAAAATATTCCTGATGGCAACAGGCAGAAGCTGTGTGATAAGGATGTGGCAATCATGCGACTTCATTCCAACCAATTTAAGCTCGTCCAATGAAACGAACTTACTAATTCTCGATGAGTAGCCGGATGGAACCTTAATACCACTAAGACATGTGAGCATATCCTTCTTCTCATCCATCGAAAGAGTGTAGCAGGCTGGAGGAAGGAACACCCTTCCGGACTCCGTTGTTAAAGGATGTAGCTCAGAACGAATACTCAACTCTTCTGCATTGTACTGAATCTGCTGGGTGCCTCAGCTTACCATCGACCTTCCGTTCTTCAGCATGCCAGTGGACTAGCTCAGCTTGTTTCAGATTCGCAAACATTCTCTTCATGTGCTCAGCAATTGGCAAATACCACACCACTTTTGCGGGTCCACCCCTCTTTGACTTTCGACCTTCACCTTCAGTAGTGGCACGCTTGTATCTAGAAGCCCCACAGACAGGGCAAACATCAAAGTCTGCATATTGTTTGTAATACAAGATGCAGTCGTTCCTACAAGCATGAATTCTTTTCACCTCCAGACCCAACGGGCATAAGATTTTTTTTGCTTCGTATGTCGTCTGCGGAATCTGGTTTCCCTCCGGCAACAAATCCTTCAAGAACTCAAGAAGATCTGTAAAACTCTTGTCCGACCATCCGTTACTTGCCTTTAGCTTCATTAGTTCTAACACAGAGGATAACTTGCTGTACTTTGGCTTACACCCAGGATACAATGGCGTCTCAGAATCTGCCACCAACTTACTAAACTTCTCGAAATCCCTCTCACTATAATCTGGGTCTTCAACATCACGCAACATATCTGATAAAGTTTGAGGGTCCACATGTATGGCATCACCGCCTGATGGAGAAGGGACAAAAATGCCATCTCCAACTGCTCTGTTGTTCTCAACTTCCGGCACTTCATCAGCTGCTACATCCGATGACTCTTGCTCCCCATGCTTGCTCCAACATTTGTACTTCTCCATGAATCCTCTACGGATCAGATGAGAATGAACCCATGCACTATTCTCAAACATCTTCTCATTCTTACAGTCTGCGCATGGACAAAACATATATTTGCTCATCTTATTTTTCCTGTCATTATCCGCGAAACTAACGAATGCACTGACCCCCCCCTCTATACTCATTAGAATCACGACGAATATTATACATCCAACTTCGGTCCATCTGCAAATAATAACATAACGAGAGTAAAAACAACATGCATAATACACATTACAAAAATAATACCTACTACATTTTCTTTTTTACCTTTATTTCCAACAAAATTTCGCCCCCCGAACCCTCCCACCCGAAATGTGAACAGTTCACTGGGTTGGGATGGAAGGTAGGTGGCAGCTTCGGGTATATATAGTGGTACAACTCACCTCAAACGGGTTAAGGTTTAAACCCGTTTGAGGTCAGTGAACCACACCTTTGACGGTTCATAAGAATGCGACCCGTCACAGGTAACAAGTCACCTGTGACGGGCCGGAAGTGGGAGCCGTCAGAGGTGAGAAATTTCTCACCTCTGACGGCTCCCACTTCCGGCCCGTCACAGGTGACTTGTTACCTGTGACGGGTTTGAGAACGATGTCTCACCGATGACGGCGTGCCATATGACCCGTCAAAGGTGACCCTCATTACTGACCAGTGCTGAAACCCGTCACAGATGTGCCATCAAAGGTGTGAGGATCTGGCGTAGTGTTTGCAGCTGGCACGTCAGATGAGCGAGCCCTAGAGCTCATAAGTGAAGCACAGGAGTCGGCGAAAAAGGTAGCTAGGTGATGTAGCCGCAAACTTCCAGGAGTAGCTGACTTATCTTGATGTATATGACTCGCTGTAATGTTGACTTGTAAATATATAGCTTATTTATGTTAATGCCATGATCCGAGTCTTCATATATAATTTCTTAAGAATTTTCGTCCGACTGTCACCAAGCCTAAGCTTGATTGAGCCATCAAAAAATTCTCAGTCCTTATCTATTGGACTCGAATCAAAACACTAAACAATGATAAACTAAATATAAACAAGTTATTAAAGAAAATAATGCTTTATTGATATATGTATAGCCCCCGACTGACAACCCAATAGGTCATCCTACTTGAAGTTGACAGTCGAGAAGAACATAGAGACAAAAAATGCCTAAGTATAATATCGACGAAGATGCTCAATGTTCCAGGAATTCTCCACCATGGTCCCATCTTCACGCTTTAGACGATATGCTCCCGGCCGAGTCGCCTCAGCGATTATGTAGGGCCCTTCCCATAGTGGAGATAGCTTGTGGCGATCTTTTGTAGTTTGGATCTTGCTAGAACCATATCTCCAACAATGAAGGCTCGTGACCGAACATTGCGGTTATGGTAGCGCCGAAGTCCTTGAAGATACCGTGCCGACTGAATCAATGCGCTTCGCGGGCTTCCTCCAGTGGGTGAGGTCATCAACTCTATCTTGGTCGTAACGCTCGTCATCGAAGTTAGAACACGAAGAGACTCGTACTCCATCTCACTCGGCAACATTGCTTCTGCTCCGTAAACCAAGAAGAAAGGAGATTGGCGGTAGCCCGACTGGGTGTGGTCCGCAATGACCATAATACCGAAGGCAACTCTTGAACCCATCTTCCGGCGTACGGTCGTAGTCTGTCAAACACTCGGGCTTTGATACCTTGAAGAACCATACCATTAGCTCGTTCAACTTGTCCGTTGCTCTTAGGGTGCGCCACCGATGCATAGCAAATCTTAATACGAAGTCTTCGCAGAACTCCTTAAAAACGCCTCCAGTGAATTGAGTTCCATTGTAGTTATAATTCTGTTCGGGCACCAAACCGATGCACGATGTTTAAAATAAAGTCTCGCGCCTTGTCCGCAGTTATCGTAGCAACCGGCTTAGCCTCGATCCACTTGGAAAACTTATCAACCGCAACGAACAGATGCGTGAATCCACCTGGCGCCTTCTTGAACGGACCCACCATGTCCAAGCCCCACACGGCGAAAGGCCATGATAAGGGAATTGTTTGGAGATCTTGAGCTGGAACGTGGCTTTGCCGAGCGAAGAATTGACAACCTTCACACGTGCGAACTACCTTATCTGCATCGGTGACCGCCGTGAGCCAGAAGAATCCTTGTCTGTAAGCCTTGCCCACCAGAGTGCGTGCCGCGGCATGACTGCCGCAGATGCCCGAGTGAATATCTTGCAATAATTGTCGTCCTTCCTCTGGCGTGACGCATCTCATCAAAACTCCAGAGGGGCTTCTCTTGTATAGCTCTGAGTCAACCATGACATAGCCTTGACTCGACGTCGGACTCGTTCCGCATCATCCCGGTCACCCGGCAGCTCTTGCTGAGTTAAAAACTTGATGAACGGTGTCCTCCAATCAGCGTCGAGCATGGCGACCTGGCTGGTAACTCCTTCATCGGAGGTTAGTACTTTGGCAACAGTCGGCTCATAGAGATGTTCCACAAAAACGTCAGTCGGGGCTGCCTCGCGCTTGGACCCAAACTGTGCCAACTGATCTGCCGCTTCGTTATTATGTCTCAAGACATGAGATAACTCCAATCCGTCAAACTTGTCTTCAAGCTTGCGAACTTCCTGTCGGTAGGCCTCCATGGTCTCATTCAAACAGGACCAGTCCTTCATCACCTGGTTAACCACCAACTGGGAATCTCCTCGCACAATCATCCGTCGTATCCCGAGTGAAACAGCAAGTCGTAGGCCGTGAAGGAGGGCTTCATACTCGGCGACGTTGTGTGAGGCGGGAAAGTGGATGTGAAGGACATACCGTAGCCTCTCCCCAGTCGGGAAAATCAGCACGACTCCCGCTCCCAAGCCGGTGACTCTTTTGGATCCGTCGAAGTGCATGGTCCAGTACTGCAAATCTTCTCTAGGTACATCTTCTTGTTATTCGGTCCACTCGGCTACGAAATCTGCCAGGACTTGAGACTTTATAGACGTCCTCGCCTTGAAAGCTATGTCCAGCGGCATCAACTCCAGTGCCCACTTCGCGATGCGTCCAGTAACCTCCCGGTTGTAGATGACATCGCCGAGTGGAAAGGACGTGACGACGGTGACCGAGTGACCCTGAAAATAATGGGCTAGCTTCCTAGCAGTGATTAAAACTCCATATAACAATTTTTGTACCTGAGGATAGCGGGTTTTGGCTCCTGCCAGTACCTCGCTAACGAAGTAGATTGGTCGTTGAACCTTTTGGGTACGGCCTTCTTCCTCACGCTCGACGACCAATACCGTGTTGACCACCTGGTGAGTTGCGGAGACGTAGAGCTCATATGTTCGTCAATGTCCGTGGATGAGTACGACCCAAGTCGTTCGAGTATGACCGCGACCTCTCTCGCGGCCGGAGGACAGCACGAAGGCGATGAAGAAGATTCTCCCGAGTGGATCGGATCCAACTCAAAGGATAGGAGATTATGATAGATTTTAGCGTCATCCGGTAACCCGAGCGACGCCAAGGGGTTTTCCTTTCCCGACTGGTTCGAATCCGAGTCGAGGAGGGAGAGCTTACCGAACTTGTTGGTGATAAAGTCGAGTCCGCCGAAGCGAAGTGCCTGCCCAGGGGCGAAGACGAAGTCGGCGAAGCTTGATGGAGATCCCATTGCGCTTGTCGGCGAGATGTTGAAGAAGAACTTACGCGGAGCCCCTACCTGGCGCGCCAACTGTTGAAACTTGGTTTCGGCAATATCAATCTGGGGGTAGCAGTCAAATGCCAAACACAATGGGTTAGTTGGGACGAAGGTTTAGACAGGTTCAGGCCCTCTCTAACGAGAGGTAATACCCTACTCCTGTTTCGGGGATTCGATCCGCCGAGTGTTTATTGATCTCTTGATCTCTTTCAATAGGGGCTCTCGCAAGTTTTCTGTTTGTCCGTGTATTTTTCGTGTGTCCCTCAAGGGACGCCCTACCCTCCTTATATAGTTCCAGAGGGTGGGTTTACAAGTCGGAGACCTATTCTATTCTAAGTCGGACTCCTCAATCTTACCAACTATAGACTATGGGCCATTACCTTATCTCAATGGTAACGTAATACCCAAGTCATAGCCGGTTTACATAATCATGGAGCGCAACCTATCCCCTATGGTAAGTCGATAAGCTAGCCGTGAGGGTATCCGGTACCCATAATCTCCACAGTACATATGTACATAGCTATACTTACTATACAATATTTATACTACCTATGTTTTTTAAATAGATGATACCGTTAACTTTAAAATAATATTTGATTATTTATCTTATTCAAAAATTTAATGTAAATATGCTAAAATATAACTTATGCTTGAAGTTTTTTAATGATAAAAATGTTAGAACAAATGAAATAAATATTTTTTTAATAAGACGAAGGATATATCAAACGTCATGTCAGAAGTTAACGATGTCACCTATTAAAAATCAGAGGGGTACTTATTATACTCTTACATTTGGTGTTCTAAACTCCAACAAGATTTAGTTTTTTCCTCGGTTTCTGTTAACACATTTTTCAAATAATAAACGATACATTTTGTACGAAAAATTTCTATATAAAAGTTATTTTAAAATATCAAATATATCTATTTGTTAAGTTTATAATAATTAAAATTTAATTAATCATGCATTAATGATTTTCTCGTTTTACGTGCGTTAACTTAATCTTCATCCTCATGAGTTTCAAACACTATCTGTGTACTACTGCTACTTGCTTCTTCGGACTTTTTTAGACAATATTTCTTACTATTTCTGTCTGTCTGCCTAACTATAGTTTTTTCAAATAGTTTTGCCGACGTGAGGAGTGAACGAGTTGACCTTTATTTTTAAAAAGAAAACAATAATAGCAGTAAATGACTAGCTGAGTTTCTTTCTCTTCTGCAGAAGACCGTTTCTACCAATGCAATCTTTGATGCGCTGAATGTACGTATCTGCTTGGGTATCTGCATCATGCATCATTTCTTATTCTCTCCACAAAGTCAGACCAAAGCTCAACAAGCACAGCACCTTTATATATAGAGAGTCCTATACCTAGCTTCGCCACTAATCACTTGATCAGTAATCACTCCACAGAAAAACTAGCTACTGATCCCCATCAATTAAGGAGACAAACAAGCTTAACAGCAAAGCATCCATAGGCCCTAATTAAAATGGATCACTTCGACTTGATGGCATTGGCAGGCAACGAGACGCTGACCAAGTTCGCGGCGTTCGTCGTGGTGCAGGCGCTGGTGTACCTCATCCTCTCCAACTCCTCCGCCGTCTTCTTCTCCGGCGCCGGGGCCGCCAGCTTCCGGCGGCCGGCCGTGGAGAGGTCGGAGAGCTCCCACCGCATGGCCGCGCTGCTCGCCGAGATGACACTGACACCACGGTCCGGCGACGCGCCGTCTACTCCCGCCGGAATCCAGCGGGGACGGCGGTCGAACGATGACGGCGCGGCGACGTTGACGTGGACGTGGACGTGGAGCTGGAGCTTATGCTGATTCGATGCTCGTTTTCGTCCTGACTTTTGTTTTTTTAGGGGGCCAATTACTTAAAATCACGAAATTGAAAAATACCATCATATATGTCATTGGCATGTGGGTCCAGGTCCCATTTGTCATTCTCAGTAATGATGGTATTTTACAACTCATGTATCTTCGTGATGGCATTTCTCAAATTGTCCTTTTTTTTGTGTGTGTGTAATTTCGGTTGTGCGTCTATATATATAGCCATGTACTCCCATAAGTTTGTATGCATGGCTGCAAAGTTCTTTTATTGATTCCTTTGGTGTGATGCTAAGCTGCAAATATTTCAGTAACATTGATTGGAATATGATAATCACATTTTGTGCAACTGTTTTTGAATATTCCCGGCGCTTCGTTGACTGATTTTATTTTAATTTAAGTTGCAAATTATGATACTAATGCGTTTTTATTACATGGGGGGCAATTGTGACACCACTTCAGTTGAATAACACACATCTTATTTATCCTTAATTTGATCTATAAAAAACTACAATAATGACATAATTAAATTTTTCGGAAGGACGACACAATAATGCATGTTACACTAGCAAAAAAACAATGATGCATATTACAGTAGCACAAGAGACCGTTACAGTACACGGTCTTAGTAGCTCATATATAAGGGACTGCGCCTTCGCTGAAATGTGGCCGCGATGGTTTGTGAGGCCCACCAGGCCTAGCATGTGTCAGGACATCCACAACATTTATCTCATAAGTTGGTAATAACGTGGCCCGATGACAGGTGATAGTAGCTATGACCGG
The DNA here is from genome assembly GCA_008326285.1 of Oryza officinalis. Classification (NCBI taxonomy): domain Eukaryota; kingdom Viridiplantae; phylum Streptophyta; class Magnoliopsida; order Poales; family Poaceae; genus Oryza; species Oryza officinalis. Next base: position 18,833,374 of record BDMV01000001.1, on the reverse strand, counting down.
ACTCCATAATGTATAAGTCTAGAATGGATAAATAAAATGGACCCGCGCATAAGAAATATAACCGTGAGTCTCCATGACCAAACACTACAATTTATTTTTTTTATTTGCTTGTTGCCAGTAGTAAGGCAATGATCTGGTAGCAGTTAATAACAGCTTCCACAATATATATGATCAAATAGGAAAGTTAAATTTAATGCATAATGTCGTTTTTCTTTTACATTGTGGATGCCCTCAGTGAGCAGTACTGCACATCCGTGTCACCAGGCCTAGCACTTCCAAATCCCATGTTATTGTGACCGCAAATCAACCACAGTAGAACAGAGTCCACCAGTCACACTACTAACTACAGTACAGTTTTGGTTCAGGTATGACAGAATGACAGTTCAAGGTGAAATTAGAGAACCAAGGTTACGTAGATGAACAATGAACTTTTTCGGCAGCTGAAAAATGTCCCCAACCATGTGCAACCCATGTAGAATTGAAGGAAACACCAGGGTTATAAGTGTATTCGTGCATTAGTATTGTCTTTGTTATCAAATTCTCATTACCGCTGACAATAAATTCACACGCTACAAGAAAAACATGGATATATTAATGCACAGGGACTACAGGAGAAATATATTTTTTGCCAAACACCAGCAAGCAAAACCTCAGAGACTGTTGCTCTGTTACGGTTAAGCTTCTGAAATCCATTATCAGCCTCAGAACAGATGTCATACGTCCCCGTCACTGCTTTCATCATCATCATCATACTGCACCAGAGAACCAAGCACGCCCTTGGTGGCATCTGGCGGCTTGTGATCTGCACTGTGCCCATTTGAAGGAAGCTCCTTCGCAGGAGGCTTATCTTTCGCATCTACCTTTGCTTTCTTCGCTTGTGGTTTCACGGAAATTATTACATTTTTCAGGAGTGCAGGTTGGCTCCTCTTTGCCTTAGGCTTGCTCTCCTAAAAAGTAGATATACACACAACTCAGATGCGAAACAAGTTTGCCCATCATGATAAATATTGATGAGGACTGCAACAACTGGCCCAGAAAGGAGTATGGATTGTAATGTGTATATGACATATTTTTATTATTCTCATCTTGAAACATTCAAATTAAAGTATGAGTCCCAGATCGCCTTTGTATTTATAACATACCTCTGGTCTCGAGACTGTAGGAGCCTCTTCATGTATAATATTAGACCGGGCCGCGACCGCCTCCTGAAAGAACAAGCATCAATTAGGCCTGTTGTGCAACTTGCATTTGGTAGGTAATCTAAGGAAACCCACACTTCTTCACAATTCTAATTGGAATATACAAACATTGGACAATGCTGAAAACGGCACGGACATACAGTTTGTTGGTAAAACACTCACTTGGAAACTGCGGAGTTGTTCAGCTTCTTCATTAGCCACCTGCTGCTCATATTCCTTCCTTGACTGCTCAAAGGTGGCATGAAAGGAGGATTTAAGATGTTGCAAAAGCATGGGCTATAAGATACATTCAATATAACTAAAAGCACATATGCTTGCACTCCATAATTTCTCATGTATTCAAATAACAAAGACTCTGAATTAACTTGGAGATTACAAATACAATCAACCTATCCAAGCATTTAACTTCAGATAAACTTTGTACCATTTAAATTTGAGTATGATAATTGCCAACCCAATGGATAGTTGTTGTCATGAACCAAGAACAATCATCTTAAATAATAATTCACTCTAATATAAATCTCTGGTACTTAAAGGGGGAGTTCTGTCTATCCGTCTGCTCACTCCTCCCATCCCACACAGAGTTTTGTTCCTTCTATTATGTGAAGAGAAAACCGTTCCGCAAAAAAAAAGGTGGACCAAAATACCCGTTCCACCGCAAAATACCAGGATATTAAAAACTGAATGGCACGTCCTTTACTCAGATTCCGTTGAAAAGCACAGGAAACTTACTAGTATATGGAAAGCAGAGGCATATGTTCCTCTTACAACTTTCAACCAAAGTACTTTTTTAGCAAGATAAATAATTAGGTTCCTGTTTCTTATAATGTTTGCTGCTTTGCAAACATACTGGCATGCATATCAATTGTTGATATCTTGTGAACAGACTGGTATATAGTCTAAGGTTATCACGTCATAAAATAGACCACTCTCAACCCCACTCCACAAAGTTCCATTATGCATGGTTTGCAACAGAACAGCAAGGACGCAGGGGATAGAAACTTCAAGCCCAGTGCAGATATATATGCAATGGTGATAAAGCAAATAAAAGCATGTTTTGCTAATATATGGTAGCTATGAAGACAGACAAGATTCGAATTTTAACCTTGACAGGGAAATTAAATGCTAGCATGTATCAAAATACTCACTGATGCAAGTTTGTCAAGAAACTCCATCTCATCTTCATCCAAGGCTTTTGGAGGTCCTGAATTGAATAAAAAGAGGAATATCAGGACACAAGACAAAACTTGTCAAATGCAAACCCCAGTACCCTGCTTCTTTTGCTTACATATTCACTCACAAATCAAAAGTCAAGGAATAAAATAGAAAGCAATAGAAATGAAGGACACACTGTTCTTGTAAGCTAGAAAACCCAATTCCTAGTGAGCAACCTCGTTTTTAGAGCTTATGTAAAACCATGGGTATTTAACCAAAGTGTCTGGAAAAAGCAGGATATGTTAAGCATAACTAAATTGGAGACAGTGTGGACCTCTAGCTGGGAGGTCTAAGGATTTTATGTTCTCAGTTTCATGGACAAGAACAAGCTGCTTTTCATTATAGAAAAGGGTAAAGAAAAAAGTTTAAAACTTTAAATGCAGCAATGTGCTATAATTTGGGGGGCTTGGTGCTCACTTAGGACCTGTCAGGACTCAGGAACATGGGATTTTCCCAATTTCTATAGAACTTGAACTATTCGCAATGAAAACCCTGGACTTAAGATAGCACTGCTTCCAGCTCTCATGAAAGAAATGTTGTTTTTCTACTGGCAAGATCACACTTTCATTGAATTGTCCAAACATAATAGTCTCACTGTTTCCGTTTTGCAAATTTACGATATAAGAGCGGAGGTGGAGCGGGAGGGGAACTCACTATGCTTGAACCGCTCGTTGAACTCGGCATCCTTCTTCTCCTTGTTCTCCTGCAGGATCTGCACAGCGCGACAGTGACTTTCAGGAGGAGGAGACGATGGGGATTAGCAGGTTGAACGGTGGTTGCGGGCGACCCACCTGGAAGAGCGGCTTGTCGCGCTGGGCGGTGCCGTCGTCCGCCCGCTCCCCTCTCGTCCGCTTTGCCTCGTCAAGCTGCCAAGAAATTCCCCACCACCACCCACCACGGCGCCAGATTTCAGCGGGTTTCTCTAGGGTTTCCGGTCCAGACTCGGCGAGTAGGGGGTAGCGGGGCTTACCTGGTCCTCGGAGATGAAGTTGACGAGGCGGATGGTCGTCGGCGGCGCCGCCGGCTTGGAGCCCGACGCCGTCTCCTCCCCGGCCATTACTACTCCTCCGCCGCGTCGACACGCCGCCGCTGCCGCAAAACTCGTTGGCTGCCCGAGACCCCCAAACCGAGCAACGTCTCCGGCGGTTTTCTGGCCTTCTCGGCCGTTGGATCTCGTGATTTAAGCGTTCCTACATGAGATTGGCTAGATTTCATAACTAAAAATTCTGTTTTCGAGAATCTTAAACATAATTTAATGGATGAAAAAAAAAAAACACCCCTCCAAGAGATTGGCAAAATTTGACTCTCTAAAAGAAAGTAAACTATCCACGGTATATTCCTTCTCTTCTTCTCATGTGATCCTGATTAATTTCGCCAGATAGGAATAGACGATTGCGAGTGAATGAGAAACATTCGCTCGGTCCTGACAAGTCTGAGAGTGAAAACTATGAGGATGGAAACTCCAAACTTTTTGTAGTAGAATATGCAAATTGTAGAAGCTGGCTTTTCTAGGAATCCTAACAAACCGAGAACAAGAACTAAGTAGAGGCACTATTGATCATACTCTCATGGTTTCTATTTTATTTTCTAGATTTTATAACTATAGTTTCTTTGAATTTCGATAAAAAGTTCTTTTAATTTTGAGAAGAATGTATAATTTTGAGAAGAAGGTATAGTTACTTGGGAGCTCCCTAAAAGTCCCTCACATCTCTCTAACTTGAGTAAAAACAAATCACATGTGCCCACAGCGATGACAGATTTTACCATCGCAATCTAATATTCACATTCATGGTTTTTATAAATCTTTTTACGATACAAGAATATATGCTAAACAACATAAATTAGTACATAGTTAAGCAAATATAAAGGAAAATAAATCATCAACACATCATACAAATTATATAAATGCCTAAATACCAATAATCACTGTACATTTGTAAGGTTCAATAGGGGTGAGTACTCCCACCTAAATGTTTTCATTCAACAAAATATTAGTGAAGTAGTGGAACAAAGAGATTTTCAAAACGACAGAATATGCTATTCCATTATTTGCATGTTTTCAACCAAAAGAATTGCATTTGCTTCTTTGATACACTGATGCAATACTTTTTTGGGTTAATTTAATCTGTGCCATTGCAAATGTGACTATTTAGATAAATGTCATTATAATTTATCTATTCGTAACCATACCACTCAAATTTTACAAAATTGAAACCATGCCATCGTCATCACATTTTTCATCTTCTTTCTTATCTGCACGTGGGGCCCCATCAGATTCATCTTTTTCCTCCATCCTCCACTCTTCTCTTTTTTTCCCCATCTCTCTCCCATCTTAGCTCTGCTCTGCTCATTCTTTGAAGCTACAGAGACGAAAGCTTTTGCAGAAGTTGCCATCTTTTTCATGATTAATGGTGGCCTATCCTATCCTGCATAGGGATTCCGAGAGGCGATGCTTCGCAACAGATCGAGGAGATCAGTTGGTGCCAAGCAAGAAGCCGCCATGGCGTAGCCTGAGCCGCCGCAGCAATCCCTAACACGCAAGAGTCTCTCTTCTTCGTCTTCCTCTCTTGTGTTCCCTTCCCCGAGGCCTTCATGGCGCTTCCTCCTCCGTAGGTTGGGTTCTTGGACGGTGCTGCCGAGGGGCCCTCGTCGTCGATGAGCCCCACCTCCATTCTTGAGACCAAGCAGTTATGTTGTTCATCCGCCATGCCGCCGTTCCTATCGAAGAGGAGCCTTAGTAAGGCTCATATGGAGATGGCCGCATCGGAGCCGGCCAGCATCGGGAGATTGGTGGGGAGGCTGAGAAGTGGTGAAGAGAGATGGGAAAAAAGAGAAGAGGGAAGGATGGAGGAAGGATGAATCTGACGGGTGGGCCCCACATGTAGATGGGGAAAAAGATGAAAAACGTGACGACGATGGCATGGTTTCACTTTTATAAAATTTGAGTGGCACGGGTACAAATAGACTAATTGTAATGGCATTTATCTGAATAGCCACATTTGCAATGGCACGAATCAAATTAACCCTACTTTTTTAAGGATGGTCCAGACGCTCTAGGAACCATGGTGTTTTCATAGTCTTCAAAAATGGTAGAGGAAGTGATCAAGAGGCATCATTTTTGGGATAGAAGATGATGGATGTAGGCTTTCAAAAAATTCATCTATGGAGGTGACACCTCGGCCTAGCTGGATTTGGATTTTGCTAGGCTTTGTAAAATTTTACTACAAATGAGTGTTGTATTTTTTTTAACCAGAGTAGGGAGTAAAATATGCACATCCTCCAACTCATATAGTTTCAACTTTCAGAATACATGACAATATGATAAAAGTGTTAAGCACAACGGAATATCAATAAATGGAGCCATCACTAAGATAAAAGCATCTATAAATTGCATAAATGATACATTCATCTCTTTTGTTTTGACTATGGTATTCCAATGAACAGAGTTATAATTTGATAGGCAGACTATCGGATGATCTAGCAAATCTACCATTCTTTTGGCCACGTTTCTTTTCTGCTTATCTAACAGATTATTGTCATTAAATATTTGCTATGCAATCTAAAAATATGTTTACTCAAAAAACTTTATTCAACTATTTAGATCGCTTGTCAGTTATCATCCTCGGATAATTAATTTAGAATGATTCCAAGTGGATTATAAGAAACACTACGCCAGAACGGCTCACCTCTAACGGCCCACCAGTGACGGACCAAAGTGCTCGTCACAGATGGACTCACCTTTGACGGGTTCATCGAGAAGCCATAATAGGTGAGGCCATCGGCCGTGGCTCGTAACAGGTATTTCATCACCTGTGACGGGCCAGAATTAGAACTCGACAGAGGGCTACCTCTGTCGGATGTGAGTGCCGGCCTATCACTGATGACCTAATACCTGTGACGGGCCTTGCAGTTATGGTCTATCTGAGATCTCTAATGGGCTTAATTCCTAACCCATCAAAGGTATCTTGTGGCCTATAAATACCTCCAATCGTCAATTGTTTTCCATTCCAACCCTATGAACTGTTCACATTTCGGGTGGGAGAGCAAGGGGGCCAAATTTCGCTGGAAAATGAAGGTAAAAAAACTTGTGAAAATTATTTGATAACCTATATTATGTATTGTGTCTTATACTTATCATCTTATTAATTGCAGATGGACCGAAGTTGGATGTACGATATTGACCGTTGAACCCAAGAGTATAGGGATGGGGTCACTAAATTCATAAATGTTGTGAATATTGATAGGAGAATTAGGATGAGCGAATATATGTTGTGTCCATGTGCAGACTAAAAATGAGACGATGTTCTCTGATAGTTCATGGGTGCATTCTCATCTGATCCATAGAGAATTCATGGAGCATTACAGTTGTTGGAGCAAGCATGGAGAGCAAGAGCCACTAGATGTTACAGTTGATGAAATGCCAAATGTAGTGAATGATTCAGCTCGAGATGGCATGTTGATACTATAGATTTCGACCCTCAAACTCTATCTGAAATGTTGCGTGATGTTGAAGACCCAGATCACAACGAGAATGATTTTGAGAAGTTCAATAAGTTGGTGGCAGTTTCTAAGATGCCTTTGTATCTCAGGTGCAAGCCAAAGCACATCTAGTTATACTCTGTGTTGGAACTCATGAAGCGTAAGGTAAGTAATGGTTGGTTAGACAAGAGTTTCACAGAACTTGTCGAGTTATTGAAGGACTTGTTGTCAGAGGGGAACAAAATACTACAAACAATGTTGGACATGCTTTGGGAAAGTTTTAGGAATGTTTAGAAATTTTTTAGGAATGTTTAGGAAATGATTTGGGAAATTTTAGGAAATGCTTTGGGAATGTTTAGGATATGTTTATGAAATGCTTTAGGTAATTTTTAGGAATTTTTAGGAAATGATATGGAAAATTTTAGGAAATGCTTCGAGAATGTTTAGGAAATGCTATAGGAAATTTTAGGACATGCTATAGGAAATATGTAGGAAATGCTATATGAAATGTTAGGAATTTTTAGGAACGTTTAGGAAATGACATGGGAAATTTTAGGTACTTTTAGGAAATGATATGAGAAATTTAGAAAATGTGTAGGAAATTTTAGTTGTTTCTTCATTGCAGCAATGTCTGAGCAACAGGATGCATACATGTCGAGCGGAACAAGTGGAGCTACATCCGGTTGGAATCGTCAGACACAGAACTGCCTACCGACCACTCAACAAGTTATCATCGAGGTGAATAAAAGTGGTAGGCCTACAACGCCAAGGAGTGTCGTCGGCAAATGGTCGAACAGTTGCGGGCGTGTAGCACGCGATCATTTTGGAATCCTTCATAAAGATATTAACAAGGTCTCGCTGGTCGAGAAAGAACGAGCGTGGACGACATCAATCGCATGGTTTGACTATCCCGCTAAAGCAGAAACCAGGCTGAAGCGGAAGGCACTGTAGAAGATGGACCACGCCTAAAAGAATTTCAAGTGAAAACTTGTCTCAGAATTCGTCATCCCACCCGGTAATCTAACCTTATTCAGTGCCCACCCACACCGACTAAGACAATCAGGGTCACTCAACACCTCATAATCTGTCATTTTTTGATAATTTGAGGTAATTTAATAGAATATGTACTTAGTAAGTTATTTGTAGTTAATTCCTTGGTTATCAAATCATTACAGAATGGGATGTGCTCAGGGTCTCAACTTGGTTTGGTCGGATTAGTGCATTCGCAGAACCGACTAAGACACCTTGGGACCTTGAGGATCTCGTATTCTGTCATTTTTTGATAATTTAAGGTAGTTTGCTGAATTATCATCGAAAATTGAACAACATATCATCACAATTAATTATTACGCCTTGCATCTACTCATTACTTACTAAATTGTATCATTCAATTGTTTTCTCCCTTTTTTAAAATGACAGGTTATCATTCTTCTTCAAATGGCATAGGCTACAAGTAACTTGGGTAAGTTTGTGGATTCATGTGCTTATAAGAAATTTGGTAAGTTTGTGGCTTCACAGGCTCAAAAGAAATGTGAGGTAGGCATGTGCATTGGGAATTTGTGATTGCCAATGTAAACTTTTTGTGGGATTTTGGAATGCATATGTATGCTGTTAATTTTGTGATGTATCAGTGCTAAATTGGAGAAAACCGTGATATTGGGACTGGCTAGGATATTCGTGATGCATCTATTTTTCAGAGGGCATGGCTAACCAATTTTTAGAAATTATTTTTTTGGAAAATACCTCATCACTGACGGGTGATAAACAAACACCATCACTGATGACCTCAGCTGTGCGGCTTTGGTATATCAGGCCGTCAGAGGTGAGTCACCTGTGATGGGTGTCAAAACAGATTCGTCAGAGATGCGGTCACCTTTGACGGGCCATAAACTTTGAACCTGTTAGAGGTGACTCACCTCTGACGATTTGCAACCACATATGGGCTGATGGTGAGCCTCACCTCTGATGGGCCGCGAAAACAGGGTCCATTAACGGTTACTGCCACCTCTGCTCGGCTCGTCAGAGGTGAGTGGAGTCATCACTGACCACTCATCTCTGACCAGGGCTGAACCCATCAAAGGTAAGGATTTGAACCCGTCAGAGGTGACCTGATCTCACATAGTGAAAGAAAACAACACAATGAAAAACTGAAGGATTTTCATGTTTCATTTCCATGTTTCAAACAGAATCTAGGGCATTTATTGGTGTAAGAACCAACTATCAAGTACACTATATACAATTATATCATATACTCCTGACTCCAAAATATAAACACTTTTAGGGGTTTAAAGAAAGATTAAGATGATGATTAGTTGTAAGATAAGAAAAAAATTGATTGATGAGACAATTAGTACTTTAGGATTACTTATATTTTAAGTATAAATTTTAAATTATACTGTAGAGAACTGAACTTCAGGTTCTCACAGCTTGAGCTTAAATACTCACAATTTCAAATTCAATTATTTCTCACAAGTACTGAATTTAATTAAATTTTAACAAGTAACTAAAGATTTTAGAATTAGATCCTCAAAGAGTACTCCATACAAAAGAACTAAGACTCCTCAAAAAAACTAAGACTTGAAATTTTAGATTTCAGAACCATAGTGTATGACTAAAGATTGTACTAATACTTTGTAGTATTTAGTACAAAAGGAATAGAGCTGGTTTATCAATGTTCTATATTGACAATAATAAAAAAGGTAATATACGAGATCTAAAAATGGATAGGTACGGAGGCCCTCTCAAGGTAATACATACTCCTGTTTGAGAATTGTATCCGTCGGGTATTATATTGATATTATGATTTTGGTGTGGCTTATGTCCTGAGAGGGCCCTTGCTCTCTTTATATAGGTTGGGAAGCAAGGATACAAATAAAAAACCCAACCTAATTCGACCTAAGTTTTCTTTAATATTATAAGAGAAAAAAACCTAGACAGTATCTAAGATCCTCCCTTAACCGGCAAGGAAATCCTAACAACCAAGTTATGTACAATTACTATTAACCAAGCTATGGCCTACCTATTAGCAATCGGATAACCAGGCATGCACAGCCTCCATCTCACTGTTCACTTATCCTGATTTTCATCAAAATTAACAAGTCCTCATGAATGTGCATCGTGAGACTCATTATCTTCATGGGATTCTCCTGTTCATCTCCATCTAAGACATAAAAAAACCAATCAGATTATTTGCAATCGAGCAACACCTTCATCGTGTCACATCAAGTAAAAGTCAAGTTTAATGTGCAGGACCATCCCAATCGCCAATGTCATTTCAATTGATGGGATTTGGGTGGCTTAATGTTTAGGTCAAAATCTAGTGCTGCCATGGAGTAGAGATATGATAGGAAGAGATGACAGCGACATGTGCAAAGGAAGAGATGATCGGAAGGGATGGTGACATGGAGTATATATGGTTAGGGAGGGGTGCACCTTCTCATTTTTGAAAGAGGTGGTTGCGTAGGGGCGAGCTCATGTAGTTTCAAATGTTCTGTGATTGGCGATCGACTACAGCTTGCGGATTGATCTGGCGAGGCTGGTCAAAAGCAAGATGACATGGATGGTGTGACACAATTGTGGTGCTTGCGACGATGGGGATGACATGGCATGATGTAGTGTAATGACACGAGGTGATGCGTGTAGATGTTGCGAGGCTATGGGTGAGGATAGCGTGACTCGATTGGCCGAGGGAGCGCAACACGATGCACAGGCAAAGGAAGCGACGTCGTGGCTTGTTCGATATGGCATAAATATATTCCTTGGTTTCGCTGCATCATACCGGAATAGAGGGAATAGAAGTTATTATATTTTTAAACGAAGAGATTATGAACGCAGTGCACATGTAAAAAAAAGATATCAATGTTGACCTGAGTTGACTCATGGTTCGTCAACAAATATACTCCCTTCGTCCCAAATTATAAGGTCTATATTTTATACGGTTTTCAATGACATACTTTGATTTTTAATTTATTTCATATTATATTTCTAACGAAATAAAATTAGCATTACATGAAAATACATAAAAATATGAATCTAGTGATATAACATACATAAGTAGTTAAATTATTAATAAAAAATTATCGAGTTTAATTTTTTTTAAAAAAATCGTTTTATAATTTGAGACGGAATGAGTATCAACAACTATCAAACCACAGCCCCATTATCTTGCTTATGCTTATCTTTATAAGCCAAAATTTAATTTTAGAAATTAATTTTGAATTTGATTTTTTTTAAAAAACAAATGTACCACGATTCACTCCAACGCGCGAGCACAGAGCGCACCGCGCACGCTCGCGCTCGCGGTCGCCTACGCCTCGACCAATGGGAGCCCGATATGAAGCCGCAATGACATCGACGAGAAAAAGAAAAAAACCAAAAAGACGAAGAAATTCCACGCTAACTGAGCGGTGATTTTCCCTCACCTCGCCGCTCCATCGACTAGCTGCGAATCTGCGATCTCCTCCTCCTCTTCTCCAGATCCCCAAATCCGCGCACCTCTCCCCCTCGCATTCCGGGAATTCCCAATTTAGGTTAGATCTGCGCGCCGCCTCCGCCCCCGCCCCACCCAATAAGGCCGGCATGGAGGAGACGTCGACGCCGCCGCAGCCGCAGCCGGCGCACCCGTCTCCCCAGTTCCCGGCGGTCTTCACCCCGCCGCCGCCGAGCGCCTTCTCCTCGAGGGGCAGCCCCAGCCCCAGCACCGGCCCTGGCCCCGCCGCGGCGCAGTTCAGCACGCCGCCAGGCCCGCCGGTCTTCTCCTCGCCGCTGCGCCCCGCCGCGGTGCCCTTCCGCGCCACCCCGGCGTCGCCGCAGCCCGTGCCCTTCGCGTCCCGCGGTGGGGGCTACTCCTCCTCGTCCTCCTCCGCGGCCGTCTCGCTCCCGACCTCCTCCGGCCCGCACTTCCTCAACGGCGCCGCCACGCCCACCTCCCACCTCCCGTCCGCCGCTGCCCCGCCCCCGGAGGAGTCCCCCTACGTCCTCTTCTCCGCCCACAAGGTACGCGTTGCTCACGCCTTGCTCCGCACTAATGCATGTCCATCTCGTAGAGCTCAACCCGCACATAACCACGCCATCATTTGGATCTCACACAATTACACTAGCATATCCAAATTACGTGGGATTTTAAGTCGCAGATAATGTTCATTGCATAAGGACGTGCAGTTTCTGCAGCTTGTTTCTTAGAGAAAATCTGTTCCTTCTGTAATTGGCACTTTCTACTTGTAGGTGCTGAAGCAGAAGAAACTGCTGAATGCTCCTAGCTTAGGGTTCGGAGTTCTAGTGTCTCCTGGGAAGGAGGTGGCACCAGGGCCAGAGACTGTGGAGCGTGATCCACGGCGATGTCTGAACTGTGGGGCTTATGTTAATCTATACTGTGACGTGTTGATTGCCTCTGGGCAATGGCATTGCGTGATTTGCAAGAAGATGAATGGCAGTGAAGGGGAATTCGTTGTCTCCAGCAAGCATGATCTGCTCCAGTGGCCTGAGCTTGCGTCATCGGCCGTCGATTATGTGCAATCAGGGAACAGGAGGCCAGGTTTTGTCCCTGTGCCAGACACAAGGGTGTCTGGACCCATTTTTATCCTCATAGATGAGTGCCTTGATGAGGCACACCTGCAGCATCTGCAAGGCTCATTACATGCTTTTGTGGATTCACTCCCTCCTACAGCGAGAATTGGAATCATTTCCTATGGGCGTACTGTCTCAGTGTATGATTTTTCAGAGGGGGCAGCGGTGTCAGCAGATGTGCTACCTGGAAACAAGTCGCCTACCCATGAGTCTTTGAAGGCTATAATCTATGGAACAGGTGTATACCTGTCTCCTGTACATGCTTCACTGCCTGTTGCACACACAATATTCTCATCTCTGAGACCCTATCAATTGAGTTTACCGGAAGTGTCAAGGGACCGATGCATTGGTGCAGCGGTAGAGGTTGCCCTTGGTATTATCCAAGGGCCAGCAGCGGAGGTGTCCCGTGGAATAATCAAGAGATCTGGAGGCAACTACAGGATCTTGGTTTGTGCGGGTGGCCCTAGCACATTTGGTCCAGGATCAGTGCCTCATTCTGTTCAACACCCAAATTATGCCTACCTCGAGAAGACAGCTATGAAGTGGATGGAGCGTCTTGGTCATGAAGCGCAGAGGCACAGTACTGTTGTTGATATCCTTTGTGCTGGAACATGTCCTGTGAGGGTTCCTGTGTTGCAGCCACTAGCAAAGTGTTCTGGAGGTGTTCTTTTACTTCATGATGATTTTGGAGAGGCTTTTGGGGTCAATCTGCAAAGAGCGTCAACTAGAGCAGCTGGTTCCCATGGTTTATTTGAGATTAGATGTTCTGATGACATGCTTGTTACTCAAGTCATTGGCCCTGGTGAAGAAGCATCTCCTGATTCTCATGAAACATTCAAGCACGATACCTCATTTTGTATCCAGATGCATAGTGTTGAGGAAACACAGAGTTTTTCCGTGTCTATGGAGTCAAAGGGTGATATTAAGAATGATTTTGTTTACTTCCAATTTGCAGTCCATTACTCTAATATATATCAAACAGAAATAACCAGAGTAATCACTATGAGGCTGCAAACTGTTGATGGTTTATCTGCATATCTGGCAAGTGTGCAGGATGATGTTGCTTCGGTCATCATTGGCAAGAGAACTGTCTTGCGTGCCAGAACTCCCTCAGATGCAATTGACATGAGGCTTACAATCGATGAAAGAGTTAAGGACATAGCTCTCAAATTTGGTACTCAAGTTCCAAAATCAAAGCTTTACCGGTTTCCAAAAGAGCTTGCATCACTACCTGAGTGTTTGTTTCACTTGAGAAGGGGACCACTCTTAGGTAGCATAGTAGGACATGAAGATGAGCGATCTGTCCTTAGGAATTTGTTCTTGAATGCCTCATTTGACCTCTCGCTCCGTATGTTAGCACCTCGTTGTATAATGCACCGCGAAGGTGGTACCTTTGAGGAGCTGCCAGCATATGATCTTGCCATGCAATCTAATGCTGCGGTGGTATTGGACCATGGAACTGATATTTTCATTTGGTTGGTAAGTTACATCATACCCTTCTCCTTGACCTTAACTCAGTTTTGTAATAAATTATTTAGTTATTCCAACAATTCTATGGCCCTATTTTATACAGCTCCAAGTTTTTTTTTGGGCGTTTATCTCCAGCTCCAAAAATGCTTGGAGTTGCAGATGAAAGTAGACTTGACATCTTGTTCACATTTAGACAATTACTAGGGGATTAAGCCACTTTATTTTAGTCACTAACAGGGCCTGGATGACCAACTTTCTTGATAATGGAATTTTGTTCACTAGTGTTGAATGATACTTTTTGCATAGCTTACATTGTAGCTATGAACATGGATTTGCTCTTCACTGCTGTACTTGAACTTTCAAGATGACCTAAGCAAGTAAATGTCCATGGTACTGCATATTAATGTAATATGTGGTTTTGTAGAAGAAAATATATCTGTTGCTTGTACACTCTCTGCTTTTCTAATGCAGACAAAACTCATTTGCTCCTAGTATTATATAATGCTCCACGTGGTTATGAAAGCATGAGTTTTAGGACATCGACATGGTCTCCAAAATGCAACTTTGACTACAAATTTATCTTGTAATATATTTATGATACCCTGAAGCCTGGTGAATCTATACATATGATTTCACGTATGCAATACAAATATTGATCCTGAAATGTTCAAACTTTGGCTAGAGATATGCACAAAACAACATGTTTTCGTGACTGGTGGGAGTAAATACTAAATGCTTTGCAATAGATGATATATAAAATATAATAAGAAATGTGAATGCATTATAATCATTGAATTACCATCACTGGTATGTACAAATACAGCAGAAAACAATTTTTGGCTAGAACTATGATATGAGTAAATGATGTTGATATACTATGGCAAATTGACATTTTAACTTGTGGAAGATATTGTTTTCTTTTTTTTGCTTTCTGCATGTTGCTTTTATACACATCACGTAATTTGCTGGGATATTCTTTTTTCATTTCTATAAGAATAATATCTCCATGTACTTTATTGTATATTTTCAGGGTGCTGAACTAGCAGCCCAAGAAGGACAAAGTGCTGCAGCTTTAGCAGCATGCCGTACACTGGCTGAAGAACTCAGCGAGCTCCGTTTCCCAGCTCCCAGGATACTTTCATTCAAAGTCAGTTTTTTGTTCTCACTGAATTGTTGTTTCTGATTTCTAACCGCCTTCCCTTGTAGTATGAACTATTTTGCTCAAACATTTTCTCCTGTCTAATATAGGCCATGTTCGTTCATAGAAAAACAAGTCACAAACATTGTTGCATTTATGAAGCCCAATATATACATATAGTTTGCTTTGTAATATATCTTTCATAAGATAATTGTGGCATAAGAACTTCTTTGCATCCCTCATACAGAGTGTACAGTTCAAACAATTTAGTCTGTCACAGGACATCCAATTTCATTAACTACATTACTAGCACTAGCATATAGTACCATTTAAGCGGCACTATATGCTTTGCTTTTCTAATTGACCGCACTTTCTTGATTCTGTCACAGGAAGGGAGCTCTCAGGCTAGATATTTTGTCTCACGCCTTATCCCAGCTCACAAGGACCCTACTTATGAGCAGGTAATACTTTCTCCGAACCTCAGCAGATGTATTTTGTTTCACCAGAATTCATCCTTGTTGGGTAATAATCAGTGTTACTACAGCTACTACTAATGTGGCCCCTTATAAAGTAAACTGCAGCGAGCTCTCTATTCAGCTGTAATTTGTTAATAGATGCACTTCTTATATGTTTCAGGAGTCAAGATTTCCTCAGTTACGGACACTTACTCCTGAACAAAGGTCTAGGTTGAAGAGCAGCTTCATCCACTTTGATGACCATAGTTTCTGCGAGTGGATGCGCAGCCTCAAATTGGTTCCACCTGAACCAAGCTAATACCAATAATCGGATCCCTAAAGGTGGATAGCTGAAGAAGCCAGGGTTTGGCTTCTGATAGAGTTGCCAAACGATAGTTGAAAGCTTTGTGAAGTAAAAATGTGCATTGCAGGGATATGCCAATGCCAAACACATTTTGTTTGGAGTGGTGAGAGTTGTATGATTTTGCCCGATTCTTTCTTCTGACGCCATAGCATACAGTTTAAAATTGCCACTCGTCTTACAGGCGCCAAATTTACACAATAAGATGGTCTCCTCCTGTTAGATAGTTCATTAATTGGATGTTATATGATATTTCCGGCCTAACTATTTTTTGGATTCCATTTGTTTGTTCAGGGCAGTGCCAGACTCTGTTCTCCCTAATTAAATCGAGGACTGTAGATTACAACTGTAACATAAATGTTTCTCTCTCTCCTCTTTATTTGCGCTTCGCGAAAAGTTTGTGTGGCTGCAAATGAGAACATCCATGCAAATGTGTAGTCGCAGCAAGCAATTTGAAAAATGAAAATAGCGCCTTTGATTTTGCTGTTCAGAGTGAGCTGAAAAATGTTGTTTTGCGTAGTTAGTACTACTTGAAGTAAAAAATACAATCTGATGCATACAGATGGATGGCAATGAAATATTGTGCGGGCAAGTGTCATAGCACAAGTAGGTCTGCAGGTACAGATTTTTGAATTTTTAGCATTTTTAATTTTTATTTTTTAAAGATTTGCAAAAATAATTTTAGGTTTGAAAATGTTGCAAATCTAATCTCCAATCGCCCTCCGGGAGGATGAGATTTAAAAATCGCCCTCCCAAGGGCGATTTTGCTGACGTGACAGACGGCCGTTGGACGCCGTCTGTCGCGTCGCGGCTTTTATGCGAATAAGTCTCTTGCCGTCCTCGGCAAGGGTGATTTTTCCTTGTAGGGGGCTGCCCTGGCAATTTTGTAGGCGGTCCCTTTGTCGCCCTTGCAGAGAGCCGATTTTTTTTTGTCTATTGGGCCCACATTAAACCCTAAACCACCCTCGAGGTCCTTAAGAAAAGGAAATTTTTTCTGAATTTATTTTTGTAATTCTTTTTTTAACCCCAATCAAAATTGATTCGAAACACTTTTCGTTGCATTACACTTTTTCGGAAACCTAATAACTGGCAAAGTTCCACGCTTGTAGTTTGGTGAAGAAAGTTAGTAAACAAGACAAGGATTGATTAAGAATCTTGATTCTTGAAAGAATGTTTTCTTTCTTTCGTAACAGAATATCTACTATTTGATTTTTTGTATTTATTAGATATTGTATTATGCTAACCAATTAAGTTATTTAAATGTGGCATATACGGATCGTTTTTTTCAATAGTTCCTCCATAATATGTATTGTTCCCAATCTAAAGGAAGTTTGGTCATGTCATTTATAAATAAAGTAGAGGATAACATGTACAATATTTAACATGTTTTGTCTGAGTTAAGTATTATTCTAATTTGGGCAACAATAGCTTTATCACTTAGAGTTAAGTATTATTCTAATGGTTCAGTAGCTGTGTGCCACATTGTTGCATAACTCAGCATATATGAATGATACAATATATGGCATATGTTTCGTAAGAATTATTGCACGTAATTAAACCACGGAACCTATCTCATGCATACATGATACAAATTAATCGGACTCGACGAGTCGATCCTCGGCTTTCCTACGGAACCCTTCTACAACATTAAGCCTGTCTTCCATTTTCCCTTTCCTTCTCGCCGTTGTACTCCGTTTGTGTTTCACATTCAGTTACTTTTAGGCCGTTATATTGGGGAATGACATTGTCGATCCACATAGTGAATCCGCACCTCCTTTGAATGCTCTGCTAAAGAAACACATGTTGTCAGTTAGAGTGACAATACAATGAAGACGTTAACGGGATTGATAAAACGAAAGACGTACAACGAAGTCGTTGTCTAAGTTGGGCAAATGAAATATCTCCTGCCATATGTTCGTGGTTCAAAGGAGGTAGCCATCTTGCAACGATCCCTACAACCACACCTGGGACGCTCCGACCATTTAGGGAAATCTAGTAGGTTGTTCCTCCAATCTAAGCTTGCGATTTCAGTCCGACGTTCGTACTCCATCCATACCTGAATGAATTGTTCGGTCGACTCAGGTTGCGTTACCGTCGGACCGATCGAAGCAGGTCTAACCGTATCGATCCACTCTTCGAATCGACACTGACGTACATCCTCCTGGTTGTACATTTATGACGTTAGGGGTTAGAAAATGAAAGAAGTGATTAGCTTGACTAGGAAAAAATGATACTCACGACAAAATCCTCGTCCATAATCTCAGGACACATGAAGCATCTTTGTCCTCGAGTTGCATGTCTAATGGACCTTACCACCTGGGAACGGAGACCACAATGGCATTCTGGACGTTCCCGCCATGTGGGTAGTGCGAGCTGATCTAGAGGCCAATCCAAAGCTTCCGTAGCAACTCGACGTTGGTACTCAGCCTTCCGCCGAAGGTAGGCTGACCTTGTTTCGCTAAGTGGGTAGGAATGTGTTTCATCGGTTCGTGGGATCTCTGTATCTATCCACTCAACGAAGTTGCACACCCGATGATATGCCTACGTAACATGTTACCATGATGTACGATCAAGTTAGCGTTTTGCGTATTCAGAATTGATACTAGAAATTGGAGCACATAAGTCATACCCGATCCATGTTGGCACATTGGAAAAATCGCCTCCTCCGAGTTTCTGAGTTGAGGGACGACTTAAGTATACAGGCATCCCCACAATGGCACAACGGATGGTCACACCATAGTGGAATCAAGCCGCCTAAAGGATGGAGTCGCCAGTCGAGACGCTCAGCAAATGGATGATTCATTCTACGTAGAAGTGTAGGAAATAGAAGAAAGATATGAAGAGCGCGTATTCGGACCTACGTAATATATAGTGGAGGAAGCAGAGGCACACATCCATCTAATGTGAGTTCACTTATTGCGTGGATTTGACAACACGTAGTGGATCAGGCTCCTGTCTACTGCATGGTCGGTGGTGTTGGTAAACATCACCCAACCGAACATCCACAATAGGTACGCCTCTAAGGAGCGTCTCAACGAGTACTCGTCGGCATCGGGGTGGAGCTTATCGGTCTACAACAAAAAGCAAATGATGTTAAAACTCATAAGATTTCTAGGAAATAACAAAGTGTAAAAGTTAACTTACTGTGAACTGCAGCAGCCAAGCCTTCGTAGGCCCGGCGGTGGTGTACGTGTTCAGGGGAGCAACTGCCGGGATCCCAGGTAGCCTCATCACGGGAGCGAATCGCTCCGTGATATCGTCCCTCCAGCCACCCCCACCATCCATTGGGCCGACAGCCTCCCCGGCTAATGGAAGCCCTAGCAGGTACGTAATGTCTTGCAGTGTAGGTGCCATCTCCCCACAGGGTAGATGGAAAGTGTGCGTCTCCGGCCGCCACCGATCTACCAAAGCAGCCAGCAGCGACCGGTCCGCATCCCAGCGCTTGGGCTGGTCGTTCTCGTCCGCCTGCATCTCAACAAGCCTGCATATCGCAATCAGGCCTGCCTCACGCAACCTGCATACCGTCAAGTTGAACATTAGTACCACATATGTACAGTGAAGCCAAAAAATGCCATCAAGTAATTAAGTTTGATCATACCACGAAACGTGTCGCGGATCGGCATGCAGCAACTCTCGCGACGGGCGTGGACGAAAGGTGGTAAGCTGCGCACCCTGCACCACCGACAAGTACGAACGGTGGCTCCTGTCCAGTCCCCTACTGAGGAGAGCTGGTGTATCGTCCGCCATACCTGCATACATAAGAGTGATTAGAAATAAGCAATTGATAACAAAAAAACATTGCACAAATTGTTCATTAAAATGGTAATTCATAACGCTAAAGATACATTACACAAATGACAACAACATTACAATAGTTCATGTCTCATAGGGATAAATATTACATACATGACAAATGACAACAACATTATAAATATTACATCAATTGGATCACCGCTAGACTAAAAGGTTGACAGAAATAATCAAGTCATTGCATCGCCAGCCGACGACGTAGTCGCCGCACGAGAACGCCTAGGACGTGGTCGCCTCGTTGTTGTTCCTTCTCCCGATGGACGGCTGCCATCGGTTGCCTGTCCAGATAGACCCGAACCTGTGACGGTTGGAGATTGCGAATTCTTCGGGCATTTCTTGTAAGTATGCCCGCGCTCATTGCATTTGCTGCACCGTAAAGTCCTCCCCCTGCCTCCGACTCGTCCATGTTGTTTCTGATGCGTCTCGACTGACGCCGTCCCTTTTTCAGCCTTAACTTCGACGGATATGGAATATAGAACACTTGTGGCCTCAGGGTTGTGTAAGATCCAAATATCCCGAACCTATATATCTCCTCCTTCCATGTATGAAATATTGCTTCTTTCCTGTAGTAGGGTGACACATAGCTATCGGGAAGTATGCCGCAATCCCCAGCTGCTGCAAGTACGTGTGAGCAAGGCAGATGTTTAAGCTTGGGCTTCATGCAGCTACAATTGTAACCGCCCTCCACATGAAGCACACATTCCTGCACAGCTTGAACGCGGTTGATTCCGTGCCTTCTCCTGTCGACACACATGATCTCGTACCTATGAACTTGGGTACCTTGAGAAATAACTCTATGCTTCATAGCCTTTGCTATTTTGTCTTGCATATACTTCGTCACCACATTCCCAAATACAATGTTGTTATTAGCCATCGAAGGGGCAATTTTCTTGTATCTGTCCCTGAAGTATGCCTGAGTGCCATGAAGGATAAATTCCACAATACTGACCAGTGGGAGTCCTCGCACTCCTCGCATCACCCAGTTGTACACCTCGGCCAGGTTGGTTGTCATTATACCATATCGAGACCCGTCAGTGTCATACAACAGAGACCACTTTTCTTTCGGTTCATTCTCTATCCACTGCGAGAAATTATGTATTGATGATGCGGACCTTCTTCTCATTGTTGGCGGGTCATCATGTAGTGGACCAAGAGGTACTGGAGGATCGTCATCCTGTGGCCGACGAGATTGCTCGTCGGTTTGCTTCGTTGTCAGCTCATCCAACCTCCTCCACAACTCATTTAATTTTTTCTCTTGATTCTGACCACATAGCCTCTTAAAGAGATCCATCAGGTGCTTGTTCTTGAATTTCTTGTAGAAATTGGCTCCCATATGACGCATGCACCACCTACTCCGAACATCATGCCACCTAGCTGGAAGTCCCCTCTCTGGCCAACTATTCTGCAGGTAGTCAATTGCCTTCAACATGCCCGCATGACGATCATGAATGAGGCAAATATTGGGCCTCATACGCACGACTTGACAGCGAACTCTCTCCAAGAACCAATACTAGCTTTCGGTGTTCTCACTATCGACAAATGCAAACGTCATAGGTAACACCTGGTTGTTCCCATCAGCTCTAATCGCCGTCAGTATCTGACCTCTGTATTTGCCTATCAGAAAGGTTCCATCTATGCACAACACAGGGCGACAGTGCACAAATGCGTTGATGCAAGCACCCAACGAGAAAAAGGTTCTTTACAGTACGCTCTTGCTTGGGTCATTAGATGACGGAAAGGTCTGAATGTCATAATAGGTATTGGGGTTTCTCTGAGCAATGATGCCTAACAGACGAGGCAAATTATCATACGATGCTTCAAATGTGCCATACCTCATCTCCAAAATCTTTTGTTTCGCCCTCCAAGCCTTGTAGTAGCTTATAGTATACTTGAATTTGTTTTCAATGTGCCTAATAATGGAGCCCGGTTCAAAGTTCGTGTTACAAACAACATCGCTGTACATCTCACCGGCAACAAAAGCTGAGGTGATGTTGCGGTGATACTTATCAACCCCTGGCAACCAACATGTGTGCTCACCAATAATGCTCACTTTCCAATAGTCATTCCATTTTCCTTTATATGCATGAACACGCCACGGACAATCATCCTTCGTGCACTTCACATCATACACATAGTTGGTAGACTTCACCACCCTAAACTCTCTATGCAAGGAGATCGCCCAATGCTTCACCGTCTCTTTCATGTCTTCCTTATGAGCATACCTGGCACCCTGGATTATCTCGTTATCCTTGTATTCAAAGGATGTTTGCTGCCTCTCTGAGATAACAAGTTGAGAGAAATCAACTTTTGTCCAATCAACGGGCATTACATCTTCTTCCTTGTCCGATGATTCATCGCCCTCCGCCTGCTCATTTTCAGAATCTTCCCTCTCCATTTCCTCAACAATTGCTTCGATTCTCTCCCTCTCGTCCGCCACGCCTATTGCCTCCTCCAACCTTGCTTCATTACCCTAGTTCGCATCGATGGTCTAACATTCTCCATAGCATTGCTAGGACCTTGACCATTCTCTGTTTGCACTGTAACATTGCTATCGATTTCATGCAATGCCACAAAAATAACAAGGGGCCAGGACCTTTCAAAGGCCATCTCCACATAACGTCTCCAGGACTCAGTGTTATCTATAGGCATTAGTTCCCAATAATATCCTTCTGTTGCACGATTGACTACAACGGATAGGGACATTGTGTTCACTCTTATATCCACTTTAAATCCACGTAGTAACCAACTATAGACTGACTCAAATGTTTTATCGGCTGGCCTATCGATGCCCTTCGATTTCATACTAAATTCTGACAGATCAACACCATCTCGACCATATCTAACGTTGCCTTCACCGTGAACTATCTGAAATATGACCTTACTTGCCATTGTGCCTGATAAATAGATTCAAACTGAATTTATTCATACTACGAATATGTTGCCTAGATCAATCTGTGGCTAAGTTAAATTCTATAACAATATGTTCTCTGTTCTAGATCTTAAAATATACTGAATTGGTTTGTTCATCTAGATCTACCACCAATCGTACTTATTTTCTGCATATGTTCATCCAAATCGGTCAAATTACCTCAAATAAATCATGTCATAATTTATAAATCAAGAACTAAGTGCTACACATCTATTCAAATATTAAACAAAATTCTACACAAAGAAATGTATACCTAGATAAGGATATATCCTACATATGTTCATCTAAATCGGTTTGTCCTAGATCAAATTGGCTAAAATAAATCATGCCCTAATTTTTAAATCCAGATTATAGTGCTACACATCTATTTAAATAATATAGACATAGATCAGAATATATTCTACGTAGGTTCATCTAAATCGGTTCGTCCTCGATCAAACTCCCTAAATTAAATCATGCCCTAATTTATAAATCTAGATTTGACTACTAAACAACTATTCAAATATTCAAAAAAAATTCTTTTTTTCTAATATTTTACACAAAATAAATAACACAAACATATAGCGGGATATTGTATTTACCTGGGATCGAGTATGCACACCAACAGGGCTTCGCCGCTCTCCTTCTTCTTCCTCACCCTTCTCTCTGTTTTTTCTTCTGAAGTCTCGAGCACTGCAAATGACGGCCTCCTCAGTGAACTGGGATTATATAGGGAGGTGGCCAAAAATCACCCTTGCAGAGGGCGAGATTTGACAAAAATTGCCCTCTGCAAGGGTGGCAAGAGGGCCGCCTGCAAAATTTCTAGGACAGCCGTCCTTTTGCAGGCGGAAAAAATCGCCCTCTGCAAGGGCGGTAAGGAGGCCGCCTGCAAAATTGCCAGGACGGCCGCCCTCTGGCAGGCGAGGGAAAAATCGCCCTTGCCGAGGGTGGCAAGGGACTTATTCACGCGTCAGCAAAATAGCTCGCCCTCCCGGAGGGCTTTTGGAGATTAGATTTGCAATATTTTCAAACCTAAAATTATTTTTGCAAATCTTTAAAAAATAAAAATTAAAAATGCTAAAAATTCCAGATTTTTTTGTTTTTACACGCGAAATGATTGGGTGGCCTTGCCCAAACCCAACACGGCCCAAACTCTGTGGCCCAGTATGCTGGGCCGTCCAATATTTCTTGCTGGAACCGGAGTGCCATTACGGTCGGCCTGGGTGGGCCCAATCTCAGGTTGTCAAAAAAGAAGCCCAGCCCGGTCCGACCCACCACATATGCCCCAGGCCCACCCAGCTCAGATGGGCCGATCTCCTTATCCTTCTCCTTCCCCCTCCACCTCGCGCTCCACCCGATCCGACCACCCGTAGCCAAATTAGCCATTGCTCCTCCTCTGCCTGTGGCCATGCGCGCCTCACTCCACTAGGCCACACGAAGCACCGAACCACTCCGCCGCGGCGATGGCCATGGCGCCTCCCGCCGCCGCGACCTGCGCCACCGCCCTGCGCTTCCCCCACCCATCTTCCTCCTCCTCTTCTTCTCTCCCGTCCCCGCATCCTCTCGGTGGCGCCTGCGGCAGCCGCTCACAGCACGGACGACGGAGCCTCCGGGGCCCGCAGCGGTGGGGTGGTGGGGACCGCGTCGCCGCGCGCGCGGGGCTGGGGGGCTTGCTAGGCGGCATGTTCGGCGGGGCCGGCGGCGACGACGGGGATGCGGCGAGGAAGAGGTACGCCGACACCGTGGCGCGCGTCAACTCCATGGAGCCCGAGGTCTCCGCGCTCTCCGACGCCGACCTCCGCGCCCGCACCGCCAAGCTGCAGGAGCGCGCGCGCGCCGGGGAGTCCCTCGATTCCCTCCTGCCTGTGAGTACACGGCACGATCTCCCCCTACATTTCCAGCCGCGGTTTCAAGATTTCAGTCAATGTTAACTGTAAATTTTGTGGTCCTAGAAATACTAGCATGCTGCATACTAGCTGTTATGGCTCCAAATAAAACTTAGATGATCTCTGAACATCCAGTAACAGTAGGAACAAAGGTGGCCGTGAAGTTCAACGTCTAGAATCTAGATGATCAGTAACTAAATGTGTATAATATGAGTAATACAGCACTCCTTTCGCAACTCTCCTTGGAGAATGATAAGAAGCAGGAGACGAGGAGACAGATAAAACCAATGTACATAGAATGAGGCCAGTGATTTCTACAAAGAAAAATAAAACAAGTGTTCAGCTAATAAAAAGTTCATATGTTGTTTAACACTTTAAGGATAGTGCTAAGCAATATCACTTGAACAATTTGCATGTTATATATGTGTATGTTAACTAACAGCAGCTAAGTTGTTGCAACTGTAAGATGAAATGTGATTCATGTTCAGTGTTCAGACCTGTTCCTTGACCTAATTTTGTTACTTTTTATTTTTTCATCAAATATCATTTTTATTGATTTTCTTTGAAGTGAAAAACATATATTCATATAAATGTTATGTTCACGTTTATTCTCTACCATTGGATTATGCAATGACTCGGACTAGGGTTAGTACATCAAGTTGAACAGAAAAAAGATGACAAACTTAAAATATTTGAACTTTGTGCGAACAAAAAATTTCATATTGCATTAAGAAAGGAAAAATGACATCCTTAAGGTGGGGTTCCGTAGAAAAAATAACAATGACAGGGCAACCCAAATGGCAATAAATGTCACCTTGAGTTTTGATGCCTGTCAGCAAACTACCCTCTAAAACTTACTGAATGTGTAAATTGACCCTTTTTTTAAGTTTAGGGTGTTAAGTAAACTACATTTTCAGGTCAGGACGTCAAATGGACTTCTCTTTCAAAGTTGAGTGGTGTGAAATGGACTTATTCAGATTTTTTAATACCGTAGAAAAGCTAATTTTGTTATATATTTAGATTAGTCAACCTTAGGATTGTTTTTTATTGCTTTGCTGGCTATTGCAGGAAGCATTTGCAGTTGTGAGGGAAGCTTCCAAGAGAGTTTTGGGCCTTCGTCCCTTTGATGTACAATTGATTGGTGGAATGGTTCTGCACAAGGGGGAGATTGCAGAAATGAAAACTGGAGAAGGGAAGACCCTTGTGGCCATTCTACCGGCTTACTTAAATGCTTTGAGTGGAAAAGGGGTGCATGTTGTAACTGTAAATGATTATCTTGCAAGACGTGATTGCGAATGGGTTGGTCAGGTTCCCCGATTTCTAGGACTGCAGGTTGGCCTAATTCAACGTATGTCATCAAATCGTTTTGTTCATTGTTGTTTTTTGTGCCATCTCCTAATTGAAAATTTTGTTTAGCGCCCGCCTCAAAACTTCAAATATGATTAAGGATACTTCCCTGCCTGAGTACTAGTGTACGGAATTTTCCTGAAGATATTAGTACTGACATGTTGAATAAATTGAATTATGGAAGACCAAGGGACCTGATTTTTGATCCACAGAAGCTTGACAACTAATAATGACGTTTAACTTGTCCTACTGTCAAAGCGAATTAGTTTGTATCAGGC
The DNA here is from genome assembly GCA_008326285.1 of Oryza officinalis. Classification (NCBI taxonomy): domain Eukaryota; kingdom Viridiplantae; phylum Streptophyta; class Magnoliopsida; order Poales; family Poaceae; genus Oryza; species Oryza officinalis. Next base: position 18,807,263 of record BDMV01000001.1, on the reverse strand, counting down.
ACTACTAAGCAATAGCTTCACAGGCCTGACTAGCACCCGCTCTTTGAATTTTGTGTTTCATTGGTTTCGTTAGCTATTCTCTGTTTTCTTCTGATGGTTTGTTGAACCTTTGCTCTTTATTTTGACAGAAAATATGACACCTGAGCAAAGGAGGGAAAATTACTTGTGTGATATTACTTATGTTACAAACAGTGAGCTTGGTTTCGATTATCTAAGAGATAACCTTGCAATGGTATGCCATTTTCTTTCATAGAAATTATTTGTTAATGTCAGATTGGGTACATTCGTCTTTCAAGTGTCACAATCACATTTCCCTCTCCCTGTCCATAGGTGAAGGAGAGCAGTGATAACAGATTCACAGATTCTGCTAACTGATTCTTCATTTTTTTTTTGCAGACTGTTGATGAGCTTGTCCTGAGGAACTTTAACTATTGTGTGATAGATGAAGTTGATTCCATTCTCATTGATGAAGCAAGAACACCTCTTATAATATCAGGCCTTGCTGAAAAGCCAAGTGATCGGTATTACAAAGCAGCAAAAATAGCTGAAGTTTTTGAAAGAGATATTCATTACACTGTGAGCAATGAACTATTTTTGTTCTTGTGGAATCATCTTTTGTTGTATAATCTTCTGTAGATAGATCATGTAACATCGGTTTAGATCATGTCATGTAGCATATTTTCTATGTTACACCCATTATGAAATATGCTTGTGCTAATATCTTATGGCATTTTTTGAAAGTGAGTATATCGTGATGTTATATTGCTCATACAGATTGATTACTCTTAGGCACATTGTGTTTATTCATAATTTTGTCTGCTTTACCAAGATCTCCTATGAAATATAAAATATTATTCAGAAATAGCATAGTCCAAGCAAACCCACTTAAAATATTTACTGAACTATGACCGGCCATCATATTAGCAAATAAACATATTCCTGAGCTTAATGCACGGAAGCAATGAGAGATTAGCTCAAGGAGTACTAAAAAAGGTGCTAATGGCAGTGGGACTCCCGCAGGTAATAAGAAGCTAAAAAAATGAAGCCCATGTCTTTGAAATCCGACGATCGTAATGCCTATAAAAATAAAAAAAAGAAGAGAAAATGATTTGTCACTGTGAAGCTAAAGGGTATCATACCCTGGGGATTACAAAATAATGAAAAAGTGAAAGTGACCGAGATGCGAGGGAAAACTTTTGTTTAACATTTCCAGAAAGACCACCAGCTAAATGCTAATTGTGATCTTATAAATGGTTTTCTTCAGGTTGATGAAAAGCAGAGAAATGTTTTACTTACAGAAGAAGGCTATGCGGATGCGGAAGAAATACTCGACATTAATGACCTATATGATCCTCGTGAACAGTGGGCTTCATATGTTCTGAATGCAATCAAAGCTAAGGAGCTCTTCCTTAGAGATGTGAATTATATTGTTCGTAGCAAGGAAGTGCTTATTGTGGATGAGTTCACAGGTCGAGTAATGCCAGTAAGTGTTGCATCATTGTTATCAACATTGTGAAACATTAACTCATCCACAAAGCTTAAAACATAATTAATTCTGTTGCCTCTTGGCTACTGCATGCATGCTCTACCTCTGATTCTCAACAACTATTTGACAGCTATTCGGCATAGAATGTTTACTCCCTCCATTATGTGATAAACCCATTGTCATGGAATGTGTGGTTTCAAAATATAAGTTCAGTGAGGGATTAGACTAATCTGTAGCTATTGGATATTTTTAGTCCATATTCTGTCCTTTAATGTTGTTAAAGTTGTAGTTCGAGTATGCTATTTAATAGTGCCATATGTGGTCCGAATCATTAACTTACTAGATGATCTACATGGTTGTGCTTGTTGCAAATCATTCTATTTTAAAAGCTTGGTTGTGTTTGGGAGTTGGATCAGAATTTAGTTTAAACTAGGTGATACCCCGCGCTTTGCTGCGAATGAATGGATGAATATATGTTAAATATTATAGAAATGATGAACGTTGAAATATTTTGAAAATGATGTGAGGAAGATGATTTGATATACTTATATGTTGAACTCTACAATAGTATATTCTAGATGATGTATCATGCTTGCATGTGATTTAAGATGCTCTATAATAGTAATTGCTAGTGGGTGATGATGTGGCATACTTACATGTTGAGCTTTAGCTTCTAATAATTGCTAGTGGGTACCAACTATATAGAAGGTATATATTTGATCTAAGTCCCAGCCCAGTCATCTTCATCCAAACTTGTGAGTATATGATGTTAAAAGTTGCATCCTCCTTCATTATTTGTGCAGTCCTGGTTAACTTTTTGTTTAATATCTATCTTAGTTTAGTTTTCACTTTTCAGATGTTACTTTTTTGCAGGGCAGAAGATGGAGTGATGGTCTTCACCAAGCAATTGAAGCTAAAGAAGGTGTACCTATACAAAATGAAACAATTACCCTTGCGTCAATAAGTTATCAGAACTTCTTTCTACAGGCAAGTGACAATTTTTTTCCAATGTTGGAAGGCTACTCACACATGATTGTCTAATATGTAAAGTGGCAACCATCCATTGATCATACCCGTTGTTACTAGCAAAATACTTGTGGAAGAACATACATAATGTGCAAGTGAACAACAATTCACAGATTGCCAAGCCACACTTTCACAAATGATCTAATTATCCACCCTTGAAAGATCATGCCAACTCTAGGGGTTCTGGTGGGATGGCAGATTCAACCAACACCACTATTAAGTTCTTTGATATAGTTGAGATACAAGGTGAACTGAAATAGCTAGTCTATCCGTCCCAAAAGGACTTGATTTCTAGCCATTCCAAGAAAGTTTAGTAGTGAGGGGAAAAGATCATAGTCCCCCTCATTAATAGGAAAGTATTATTGCCAGGTGGTAGGTAAGGTGTAGCTAAGGGGTATTGAAGTGATAAAACTGCTTGATTTGTGGATGGAGGGTAGCTAAGAGGCTAGAAACCAACTCTTTTTGGGACAAATTTTGAATGCTAGACATAAAGTCTTTTTGGGACAAAGGGAGTACTAAGTACTAACCATCATTGAACATTTTGTTTCTTAATGGTAAATCTCCCCTTTATTTTTAATATTTTCTGTTTGTTGCTCTAAGGGAACTGATTCATTCTGTGACAGTTCCCGAAACTATGTGGCATGACTGGAACTGCTGCTACGGAAAGCCAGGAGTTTGAAAGCATATACAAACTAAAAGTTACCGTTGTTCCAACAAACAAGCCAATGATACGAAAGGTGCCTGCCTTTTTTCTACTGTGCGTGTTTTAATTTGTAATACTTGTGAAAGAGATGTCCTTTCAGTTCAACTTCCGCAACCCCTTTCTCTGACAAAAGTTGATTTCATTTCTTCCTATGCAGGATGAATCGGATGTTGTTTTCAGAGCAACAAATGGAAAATGGCGAGCTGCTGTCGTGGAGATATCAAGAATGAACAAAGTTGGTCGTCCTGTGCTTGTTGGTACAACTAGTGTTGAACAAAGTGAAACCTTATCAGAACAATTGCTTGAAGCAGGGATTCCTCATGAGGTATGGCTGTTCCTGTTAACTTCATCAACAGTAAGGCCCCTTTCGTTGCTTCAAAGTGGAGGAAAATTTTCCGCTCACGCGAAACGAGAAAGCTCATTAGCACATGATTAATTAAGTATTAACTATTATAAATTTGAAAAATGGATTTATTTGAATTTTTTTAACAACTTCTATATAATTTTCTTTTTGTGAAAAACACACCTTTTAACAGTTTGAAAAACGTGCTAACGGAAAACGAGAAAACCGAAGTTTGGAGTTGAAGAAAAGAACAGGGCCTAAATGTTCGGCTACTTTCCTTTTAGTGCAATGCTATAACAAGAATGCTGATCTTAACTAAAAGCTTATGGTAATGGAATCTACAAAAAAAAAGAGTTCATGTTTTCGTGCATAAGCGTGTACCTTTGGTTGAAGTTTCAGGGCAACCTTTTGCTACTTGCATTCCATCTGCAGGTTATTTAGCACCCACTCCATTTGTTTCCCCACGATAAATTAGTGCTTGAGTTGCAGCTGGAGCAGATGAATAAATTTATACTATCTTGAGTTCAAACCTTCAATGATCATGCCATCAACAAACTAGTTCCATCTTTAGTAGGAAGGGGATGAATGACATGCTATGGGCTACGATACTGTTCTGTGAACACTAGTACAGTAGTACACATGCTGTCATGGGCATTGAGCCGAGAGGCCAAGGATCAAGGCAACCCAGTACCTGTCGCGGTACACGGTATGTTAGCTTGGTTGATTATAGTCTATTGGATTAGATTGGGACCTCCCTCCATCTATATAAGGATGAATTGTACTGTCATTTGGGTTAAGCAATGAATCCGAATTAGTCTACGCACAGGAATAGAAATCAGTTAACCTCTCATTCTCTCTATATTCTATGCATCTGCATGTTCCTTGTTTCTTTGTGGAAGCCTCTTCTGCTGGTGTTGCTGCCTTATTCCCTCTCTACCCCAGCTACCCTATACCATCTCAAGAATACAGCATAACTGCGATGGAAAAAGGAATTATCTGAAAAAGCATTTTATGCTAGCCTTCTGATTATGTGCTTGAAACTTTGGAAGCCACAAGCTCATGTTTTCATTTCCTAACACGTTGAAAATTGTCTCAAGTTTTACTTTGAAATTTGTACTGTAGGTCCTCAATGCTAAACCAGAGAACGTAGAGAGGGAGGCAGAAATTGTAGCTCAGAGTGGACGCCTTGGTGCAGTGACAATTGCCACCAATATGGCAGGACGAGGTACTGATATTATTCTTGGAGGAAATGCAGAATTCATGGCAAGGTTGAAGCTGCGTGAGATGCTTATGCCAAGGTATTTAATTTTGTTGTCAGAGTTTCAAATGACACCAGATATGCTGCTCATGGCTGTTTTCTAACGAAAACAACACATTTGATACAGTACTGATTCAGTTCTTTATTTGCATACCTGTTGCTTGCATTAGTCCCCCCCAAAAAATACATATAACTAGAATGACGTGAATTAACTGGATTTCAACATATAAATGTGGTATATTACCAGAGGCATTATAACAAGATTTCAACATATATGTAACCACCAGAGAATCCATGTTGTGACAACTGGTAAGACCTTTTGTGATGTTTTACAGTGACTTACTTTGACCTGCTCACTTGCCAACATACCCATACCTATTGAACCTTAAAGTGATTTCAACTCTTCTGATTTTTATTAGTTTTAATACAACCTCCAGATTGATTTCACCCACTTGAATGAGTTGGAAGCTGCAATGGACCTACCTCCTATTTTGACAAACTTCCTAGAAATGGCATGTTGACATTATTACTTCTTTGGATTTCATTCATTTGATTCTGCCAATACACCTAATGTGACCACTGTTCTCTAGTACTGAGCTGTACTGTTCTCAACATGTTCACAGCACTGCTTATATTTACTTCTGATGCTGGCATCATGTTGCAGAGTTGTTGATCCATTGGATGGTGTCATCATATCTAAAAAGCAGGCCTCGCCTAAGAAGACATGGAAGGTAGATAATGAACTATATCTCTAATTGTTCACCTGTTATGTGAATTAATGCGAATTGAATATCACAATTCTGGGCTTTATTCTTCAGATAGTTGGGTTATGATTTTCGTTGAGATAAAATCAATGGTGCTTTAACTTATTGCATCTGCCCCCTTTCTCAGACAAATGAAAGTTTGTTCCCATGTGAACTTTCGAAAGACGCACTATCATATGTTAAAGATGCAGTTGAAGTGGCTGTCAAAGCCTGGGGAGAAAAATCATTGACTGAGCTAGAAGCTGAAGAGCGGCTCTCCTATTCATGTGAGAAGGTATGGCTTTTGATGTAAAACGTCTTGGATCTCCATTTTAACTGTCGGTCATTTTATCATAGTTGAAATGACAGGGTTGCCTGCTACAGTACACTTGGTCATGTCTCATGAAATGTTATTTTAATCTTTACCAGAAAACTGAAAGGTAGCTGGTCTGGCATGATTTTCGTAGGTTTCTGTTCCTAAGGTTTATTTCTACCAATTACGGCTCAACCAGAAAATGATTCCAATGACCTAGTGGGAGTTCAAGCTGAGATTATTTTAAGATTTTTAGGATAAATGTACTTAACATCGCTGTGACAATATATATGGATATTTAACACTTATATTTTGGAATTTGGAGTGGCTATTTTTTTTTCAACACTGCAAAGTTTCAGCAACTTATTTAACTTTGATTTTACCCAAGCTATACTTATGTCAGTATCAGGCAATATTTACGCATTTATGTCGCACACCTTGCACTGTGACCCTCTTAACATTTGCCATTGGCAGTGTTGTTTCTGAAACAAAGTAGATTTGGTTCCAAGGGAATGAACACTGTTGATTTGGTTCCAAGGGAATGAGCACTCTTGATAGTATTAATATCTGTATTAAGGGCCCTTGCTGGTTTCCTACTCTGCTTCCTCCTAGGTGTATTAGGATTTCACGAAAGTTTTCTTATCCGAACATTGGGAACTGTTGTAGTAGTCATTCTCACCAATAATAGGGGAGTCTCGAGGGTGTTGGCTCAAAACAGAATGATACCACAACTGTCTGCACCATACCATAAAACAGGGAAGATCTATACTAAGAGTGGAATTTGGAGATATACTTCCAAAGGTTGCTGTATTTGTGAACAAGGCATCGACTAACTGATTAAATACAGGGACAAATATTAGAGTGAAGCCGTATAAAACTAACTGAAACATCCAGTATGATTGCAGAAGAGAAGAAAAAAAGAGCCTCTGAATGAGATGATAACAACTTTATACAACAAGGTGCACACGTAAAAAAAAGCACACCAATGGCTTGGATAGATGGTACACACATGGCAATGAGCACTGGTGACTTTTTGCTTCTTTCCTGGAAGCCAGGTATAGTTGCTGTGTGAAAAAACCGTAAAGGTCGTTGTATCAAAATTAAAGCATGATTAGTTTGTGCTAAAAGCAAATGGGCGAATATATTAATTGTCAGTATGACATTCGCACTTTAGAGAAATCATGAAATATTGAAGAAGAGTCGCAACTTACCTTGGCCAGATGTTTTGGGAAATGAGATTATGTCAGCATGGCTTTATCATGAAGTTATAGGAAAAAAAGTTTCTGCTGGAAAACTGTAACCAAATAGTCAGTCAATCATTTAAGAGTACAGCCTAAATTCACACTTCACATAGGTATAATAGGTCGCCTATCCACCCAAGAACAGTGTCTCGACGCATTCACTACTGTCAGTCATGGCCCTGTTGGTAAGGGCAGCCTGCTCCCCTCCAAACTTAGCGGCATTACGCTTCTTGAGGATGGCATATGCCGTGTGTGAGTAAATCACGATTCACGAGAACTATCAAGCAGGGGAGCAACCCTAGGCATGAGACTGAGTAGAGAGACATTTCTGAGTTAGGAGCTTGCGCATGCCTGGAATCAGTGGCGGAGTGAAGAAATGATCACGCCTAGGGCTCGTTGATATGTTCTTGTGGCAAATTAGTTTCTCTCTTAAGAGTTTTCACAATATCTTTGATAGATCTTAATGGGGATTGGAGGCCTAAGCCTAGGGCTTAAGCCCTAGCTGCGCCCCTGCCTGGAATGCTGTATCGCTGTAATGGCTGAGGGCATTGAGCCACTAGTGCACTGCAGCTTGTGGAATTGAGTTTGGTGGAGTAAGTTTGAGTAGACTGGATTAGTATTTTGGGTGCAAAGACAGCAATTTGACGCAGATCATAGTATAGGTACCTACCATACATCCTAGCCCCATGGTTCTCCCACCACAACAACCCACAGACACATAGAGAAAAAAATGAATGCAGGAAGCTTAACTGTGTTTCTTTGTATCTCAGGGACCAACTCGTGATGAAGTAATTGCAAATCTGAGAAGAGCATTCATGAAGATAGTGGATGAATATAAGGTTTACACAGAGGAGGAAAAGAAGAAGGTTGTAATGCACAACGAAAAGGATGTTTACATATTTATCCGTTATTTAAGTGCACAGAAATCATGGTATTGTTGTCATTTGTTCAGGTCATTTCAGCAGGTGGACTTCATGTAGTTGGAACAGAACGTCATGAATCTCGCAGAATTGACAATCAGGTAATATACCGATTGAGCTATCATTGTTTACATGCAAATTGCAAAAGTCTGCCTTTGAACAAGCTCTTTCTGTACTTTTGCCTATGATCACGGTCAAACATTGAAAATGCTGATACATCCCACAGTTCCCTACATTTAGATATGGCACACTTCATTACTAAAATTGATTTCTTTGAACACCAGAACATTTACTAACTTTTTGATAGGGTTTTTGCTTATGACACTTTCCCATGGATCATCCCATTTGATTTGTTTGCATTATCTGGTATAGCTCCGTGGTCGAAGTGGCAGGCAAGGGGATCCTGGGAGCTCTCGGTTCTTTCTTAGTCTTGAGGATAATATATTCCGAATTTTCGGAGGTGACAGGATACAGGTTTGTGTTATCTTCCCTATTTCCATTTCTTCTCTCTGGATGACATTGCAACAATATCAATGTTGTAGGGCTGTACATGTCATTGCATCCAAAAGAACCTTGCTCATTATTGAAGTTTCTACTCTCAGATGACTATATTCCTCATTCATGAAAGTGGAACATCAGAATCTACAACCCATCCACTGCTATTATTATTATCCTTACACAGTGATACCATACTATTATTATGTTGGGTACTTGTTTGTAAGTGAGAGCTAATAAGAGGTAAAAAAAGATTTAAGTGGAGATTTTAATATAGATGTCCAATGTGTATGTCACATGATCAAACTCATCCAACTTATATACAAATTAGATAAAAACTACTATTCAAAACCACGTTAGGGGGTTATATAAACGGTATTGTAAAGTTTAGGGGGCTGAATGCCTGGTTTTGAAGTTTAGGGTGTTAGACGGACTTCCATCCAAAGTTTAGGGAAGGTATTTGGACTTTTTCACCCATTTTAAGCTTGATTACATCAGCATTAACTGGGACTTAAAACAGTTTAATCACACACCAAAACACAAAAGACAACAAGCATATACAGTGACCACAACATTGCATCCTAGTGCTTGGAAGTCCTTTAAACAAACTTGATGAAACGCTGGCCTGCTGGGTGATGGCTTTGGTCTTAACTGTCCCTTATGTGAACTCTAATTATTCTGAACTTCTCTACAGAGTTGAGACTTCCAATTTCAGGTCCTGACATCTTGCTTCTTCCAATAAATTGGATGAAGGACTTCTTACCCGAAACAGCTGGCGCAATTCTTCAGCATCTTAATCTAATTTTTGATCAATACCTGTTCTAACTAGTAGTCTCAAGAATGTGTCTGGTACAGTAGAAAACCACTGCTTGATTCAGTACTAACTGCTTGTTTCTTCATCATGTATTCTTTGCATGGCATACAAGAGTATTAGTTCAAACATTTAATGAGAGGTTGAGAGCCAAGAAATAGAACAGTATAAGTTCAATTGTCTGAAAACATTGCCATCCATGATGTATGTAGGGTTTGATGCAAGCCTTCAGAGTTGAAGATCTTCCTATTGAATCAAAGATGCTAACAAGGGCCCTAGATGAAGCTCAACGGAAAGTTGAGAACTATTTTTTCGACATCAGAAAGCAATTATTTGAGTATGATGAGGTTTTGAATAGCCAAAGAGATCGAGTATATGCAGAAAGAAGACGTGCTCTTGCATCTGATAGTCTTGAATCACTTATTGTGGAATATGCTGAATTAACAATGGATGACATTTTAGAGGTTAGTTACACTTACCAGCTACAATTGTTATATATGTAGTTTGGTAGCTGCTCCTAAGCATTACGTGCCGAAGTTTACCTTTGCCTCATTGCTCTAAGCCTTTTTCTCTTATCTGTAGGCAAACATTGGTCCTGATACCCCGGGAGAAGATTGGGATCTGAGCAAACTGATAGCTAAACTTCAACAGTGAGTTTTCAGATAATGCTTATACATATGTATTTGTCCAGAAAAAGATTTCAGGGGATCTATCGGCTGTATTTGTGCATATGTATCTCCTTTGTAACACACTGATTATCTTTTTTGCTAGGTATTGCTATCTATTAGACGATTTGACACCAGAATTGTTGGAGGGCAAATCGTCGAGCTATGAGGATTTGCGAGAGTACCTTCGTACCCGAGGACGTGAAGCATACTACCAAAAAGCTGTTAGTTGTTTGTTTCTGTGGATTCATGAATAGAAATGCTTTGCATAATAACTATAAGATCATGTAAAGTTTAAGCCTTACAGTAATGCAAACCAATGTTGACACTTGACAGAGAATTAACGTTTCAACATTACATTTTAGTTCAAACCATTCAAATTGCCCTATCAAATTCAGGCAATATAATTCAAACTACCCTATCAAATTCAGGTAAAATAACTTATTATGAAAAGAGGCAAAAAACTAATTTCACCAGAAGACAAGCAATAGTTCTCCACTGAAAACACTTTAATGCAACTTTTAAAATTCAAAGATCAGTGGCACTTTTATTCAAATGGAAATGAAAATAACAAGTAAAATGAGCTATTTGCCAATTGTATTAGGAATGTAGGAATTAAAAGATGCAATCCATTTTTGTCATATCACCAAACTTCCTTTTTCTATATGGCAGGAGATTGTGGAGAAACAAGCTCCAGGCTTGATGAAGGAAGCTGAGAGGTTCCTTATTCTAAGCAACATTGATAGGCTATGGAAGGAACACCTGCAGGCATTGAAGTTTGTGCAACAAGCTGTTGGTTTGAGGGGTTACGCTCAACGAGATCCTCTTATTGAATATAAACTGGAGGGATATAATCTTTTCTTGGATATGATGGCTCAAATTCGGCGGAATGTAATTTATTCTGTTTATCAGGTTAGTCTGCCCTCTGATTCACTAGCTTGCCCGGTCCTTTCAGTGTCTCTAGAGAATAAAGCATGCACATTACAGAGAATCAGAAGAGTGCTGTGGTTGCAAACCCAGATAACTCTTTTTTAAATCAGGAAACAGATTTCTCCTTTGTGCACTGCCTTACAATTTTGTCTTTCGTGAAAACCTAGCTAGTCACTTAGTGCCAGTGTTTGAACAGTTTTGAATCACATCATCAGGTTACAGCTAGTGGGCTCTCTTGCACTCTGACATGTACATGCTGTGTCCTCGTCTTGGTTCTGATCCATTTGATTCTTTGCATAAATATCACGTAGCTCTCACAGTTTGTTCTTGTTCTTCCTATCCGTGGTATACTCATTCTGTGCTAATGGATGTGCTTCATTCAACCCATATAGATATCTGGCGGTTTTACTGACTTGTAGTTTATATTTCAACAGTTCAAACCAGTGATGAAGAACCAAGAAGAGGAGAAATCTGAAAAGAAGGGGACAAAGAAGAAAGTCGACAAGGGTGCTAACAAACTTGGTGCTGCCCGAGCTGCATCTTGAGTGTCGTGACTAAAATTTTGTCCTTATATATGTCCATATCGGTGGTGGTCGTCCCCAGCCCTATAATTAAGCCTATAGGGACGTTTGTCAGAGTAGAGAGCAGTACAAGTAATGAGATAATTTAGTGGCTTGATGCTGGAATACAGTTTCTTAATGTAAATGTTTCTTTGACATGTCGACCAATCAGCTAGCTACGCCCATGACCTGGCACATTGTTCATAGTACACGACACCTGTCTTAAAATTGTAAAAAGATAACTTGCCAACTGAATATTTTTTTTACCTCAATCCGCAGTTTTTTACAACTATTTATTCAGTTCTTCATCAGAATGCTGAATGCAACATATTTTTGTAGAGTTGTTCATGTTGTTGTGTTGTTGAACTGATACCTCCATCTGCAGAAGCATCTACCTATACTTGTAAACAGTGATACAGAGCATTTTACTTTTATTCAATAAACTAACTAAACCAGATGTGTTGTAGGAACTGGCACCTTTTCCATCTGCAAAAGCCTTTCCCTCTACTTGAAACTTGAAAGCAGTGATAGGGAAGGTTTTACTTTTTTTATTCAAATAAACTAAACTGATGGTACTTTTAATCAAATAAACTAAACCAGATGGTACGACATGAGTTCACATAAGCATCATCTCTCTTACATATAATAGAACCTCTCTTAAAGGTTTCAACCTTGTTTAAAGGAGCTTGATATCCAAACAACTTTAAACTGGATATGAATTAAGCCAAACTCCCCGAAACCACTAATATTAACTAAAGTAGCATAAGCAATACGATTTCTTCAACTAATTAAGAATATATATGAAAGGTTACGCCAAAATCTATCTCAACCATGGACAAAGGATGCTACTCATATCTGCTCCAGAATTCCTCCTCCCAACATGATAATTATTCTACAAAAGATATACATGACTGTACATTAGCAAATAAAAGACAAAAATCAAACAAAATCAGAGTAAAATACTTTAGATTCTAATATAAAAAATGCAAAATATGATACCATTCTTTCAAAAATTACATTTTCAGATATGCCATTAATTTGTATTATTGGAGGAATCGACAGGTGTTGTTTCACAACCATGTTGATGTCCTTGAGACACTACTACAGAAACGATTTTCCTGGACGAGACCCTCGTTAGGTTGCAGACAGACCATAACTCATCGCGTCTGCAAAAATCGGCCTTTATTTTCGCATATGGCTCCTTAAGAGGCCCGCATTCATAAATCGATTTTCGCAGACGAACCTCTTAAGGAGCCGCATGCAAAAATGAGCCTATTTTTGCATGCGGTCCTCTTAAGGGGCCGCATGCGAAAATATATTTTCGCATGTGGGCCCTTAACTAGTCTACATGCAAAAATATCTCCTCTTTTTTTCTCCCCTCCTTCCTCTTTCCCTTCTCACCACTTCAATTTTTTTCGCCCCTCTCCTCTATCTCCCTCTCCTCTATCTCCCTCTCTAGATATTTCTTTCTCTCCTCTCCTCTTACTCTCCTCTCCTCAATCTCTCTCTCTCTCTCCCTACGAGTGGGCAGCGGCGGGCGGCTCCGCCACCACCATCCTCATCCCAACCCAGTGCCGTCGCTGCCGACGACGAGAAGGAGGCGCGCGGCCGGGAGAGGGCGGCTCCATCCCCGGCGCTGCCGCAGACGATGACGAGGAGGAGATGACTAGGGACCCTCGGCTAGCCGACGATAGGCAGCCTCGGGTGTGGTGGGCGACAGCGGGCGTGGCCAGCCGGCTGGCAACGGGCTTCCTCGGGTGCGGTCAGCGGCCGACGGCGGGCTTCCTCGGCACGGATTCAGCGGTGGAGGCCTGTCCCCGTGTGGATCCAGCGTAGGGGGCCCTCCCTCAAGCAGATCCAGCGCCGGCGACGACGGAGGACGGTGGGGGCGGCGGATCCGATGGCGATGGCGGGCAGTGGGGCCGGGAGCGGGGGCACCAACAATGGCGGGCGGTGGATCCGACGTGGAGGACGGCGGGCTCGGGCAGCGGCAACGGCGCTGCCCTGCGCGGATCCGCCAACAACAGCGACGAGCTAGGGTTCGCTCGGGTTTTTTTGATTTTTATTTTTTTCGCCAAATTTATTTTTGCATGTAGCTTGTATAGGGGACCGCATGCGAAAATCGGATTTTTGCATGCGGTTGCGCTAGCCGCATGCAAAAATCTGATTTTTACAGATCTTTTGATGCATGTGGTTGGGATTGGCCGCATGCAAAAATCACAAGAGCCACATGCAAAAATTAGTTTTGTAGTAGTGAGATACGGGGCACATACCTTGCGTCATCGTTACTCTCCAGCTGACTTGTGCTACAACATATTGTTGGCGCAGAATTTCGACCCGTCCAGCAACCAAACGGGTTCCGCGTTACCACGGCGGCCTGGGAGATCTGCTTAGCTCCAGTGCAGGTCCAAATGGCTTGCCTAGTCGTAAGTAGAGCGTGCCAGTTGATTTGATCTGCAATCAACAAGAAACAAGCGAACCAAGTCAGAAAACAATGGCCGATCGGTCAACAGACCGATGACACATTGTCATAGCCCAGCCGATAGGGCAAAGCTGTATCGGCTCACTTAGAAAATATGTAAAACATGAATCTAACCTTATCGGCCTTCATTGACATGTAGGCTTCAACTAATAATATCGGCCGATAAGAATGACTAAGACAACTACACCAGCTAGTACTCTAGTGCAACCTTATATAAGCCAATCGGCCAGTATAAATACATCAACCAAAAAGAGATCTTAAGATTACTTCATGATCAACACATTTATACTCATCGATCCGCACATATAAGCGGCAAACATACGCAAGTAATATAAAGCAATCACATATGCTAGGTAAGACCGGCTAAAATCCCGGTACTATCCTTAATTACAACCGAAAACAGGCTTTGTGTTAGATCTCAAAACAGGACTAAGGTCGATAGCAACTCAGAGTGTGAATTGAGACTTAACACAAAGAAAATCAAGCCGTCGATTGCTTTTGGGGATGACAGATGCATTGAATAATCTAGCCAAGCATGAGAATTAAACCATCGTCGGCAATAAACCCTAAAACGAGTAAACCGCTGGCAAGGCTTAATCGAGACACTCGTCAAAATTATCCAAGACATGATAATCGACGATCACATCATCGAGGCTTAACGTGTCTAAAGCGACACGCTAGCCCCGACGATGCAGATCGTCGGGAACGAGTTCTTACCTCTGCTCGGAGGAAGCAAGAACTCGCTGAAAAAGACCTCTTGCGAGGGTTGGCGATGCGCCGAAAGTAGATTGAACTGGTTTTTTGTGATTGATTCGAGAGAGAGTTTTCCTGTACAAACTATCGGGATATTTATACCCGAGGTTACAACAGAACCCTTGTAGGGCACGATCTTATCTACAACTAACAAACAAGTCTTTGCGGCAGACTCTAGCCACAGATTAGATCTAAACTACCTAATTTACAAGATACAATTGCCCAAAACCGAGCTTTATCTCTATTCGGCAACTTCCTTGAAGCTTACTTCGAGCCCAGACCAAGCCCACGTTGACACTGTCAACTCACAACCCGTATCGGCCCGTGACCAAACCAAATCCGTATCGGCCGATATGCCCTTTATAGCAACACTCCCCAAGTCCGATACAGTTACCGAGTCCGATACAAAGCTTGGTCCGATTCCAACTCAATCCTTCTTCTCTGCTTCGGTTTCCTCTTTCCTTCCAAGTCGATTACCAAAATCCGTCGTCAACACATATTAGTAAAAAGAAACTGAGTTTCGAAAAACTAATTATGAAATGTCATGGGATCATATCATGGATATAGAATTTAATAAATCGGAATATATATTCGTGAAAATATTCATAGAAATATGTACCTGTTGCAACAACATGATTTGCAGAAACTCGATGTGCCATTAGTTGGCTCTGATATATGGCTTCATCGACCCCTTCCTTGTTAAAGGACATATTGAATCCCTTTGCATTGATCAAGTTAGGAGGCCGCAGTACATTGGAAGGTTGCATGTTGATGATGATGCATGTTTCTAGGCCCATGATAATTGGATGTCAACAACTTGGGTTGCTTGTTAGTATGTTCATTGCAGCGGGTTTCTGATAGAATTAGTGATTGATTGTTCATGCTATCATATTCACCATAATGCATAATTTGCTGTTGGAGAGATGCAGATCCTTGTTTTCTTTTGATAGAACTGGTGTTGGTATTGTCATCAACATGTAAATGTTGGTCTTTTTGTTTTTGTTTAAGAAGATTCTTCTATTTCTGCAGTCCACAAAATGGTTGTTAGATAACTAACAATTTATAATAAATTCACAACAAAATAAAAATAGTAGATGTTTTTCCTAACCGGCCAGGAAGATAAGTTTGATCTAATTACCTGGAGATAACAATTAACAATTCATAACAAATTCACAACAAGATAAAAAACAATAGAATATTGTTTTTTCTAATTAGGAAGAGAAGTTTGATCTGATTACCTGGAGATAACTAGCAATGTTCTCTCGGGTTAGTTCTGGATTATTCATCGGATCAGTCATCGATTTCATCAATATAAGTATTTTTGTGGGCACCGGGTATAATCAAACAATAGGAAATAGTTTATTATTAAGAACTAATATTTGGTACAATGAAGGAAGAATCATTATAAACACTATCATCTGAAAATTTTAACTAATAATAATTAAAACAATTTTAGTTAGAACCATTTTATATATACACGGTGCTCTTATTTAAAATGCTATTTTTATACGACCTCATCAATTACCAATTATGTTATTTAAGGACTAATATTTGGTAATATCATCATTAAAAACTATACATATAACATATAAATTATCATAAGGACTGGCATTTGTACGGTTTGAATTGATCTTCTAAATGTGCTTCATCTTATAATTGTGTATGCAATTAATTGAGGGTACCTCCATTTAAATTGTTGTGCTATACATGTTCTAAAATTTCTGAACTTGGTAGGCACATTTTAAAAACTAGGGGTCGACCTATCAAGATTTTTAGGATGGACTAGATGATATTACAATTATTTTGTTCGATTATTTAGCTTAAGTCATAAATGGAAGTATGTAAAAAAAATTCAATGGAATAGTGTATAGTTTAAATTCGTTAAAAGTAATTTTATTCACAAATGTTTTTTTTGAAACATTTAAAAGTAGGATATGTAAAAGAAAATAAACTATGGTACTAATATTTTTTTCATAGTGTTCTTGGATATTCATTATCAAAAGAGAGTGATAAGAATTCAAATCTTAGCATAAATGCCAATATACGTACAATATGAAATTTGAATGCCATGGGGGGGGTTTAATTATGGATATTAGAACTAACATTTAAGATATAGATCCATAAGATGGAAATTTAGCTTTCATATATTGTAGTTCGAACATAAAACATGGTAAATAAGATTATTTCATTATTAATTACATAAAATATGATGATGTACATGTAAAGTAGTGCTAGATAAACATTAATTAATTTAGATTTGGTACTAGATACTAGCTATTTTGTATGGCTCCAAACTCTAGATATATAGTTGCAAAAAATAGAATGTATTATATTTTCTAATATAATAAATGTAATCTTAGCCTAAAGTGCTAATTAACAAGATATCGGATAATGTTATATGCATAGGACATGATAGATAAAGCTAGTAGTATTCATTACTTTCTGTCAGCAAGAGCTGGTCATATGCTTCCACGAACATCTTTTGCAGTTCGTCGGTCCAGACGAGCCTCCGCTTCCTCTGTCGATGCCGGCCAGATTGCTCTCGGCGCGCCGCCGTCGTTACCTCCGGTTGACGTTGGTCGCCCTTTTTACCGACGAGGCGGCTATCGCCGCCGTTGCCGCCATGGTGTTCGCCGAGCCGTTGCTGTCATCGTGCGGTGATGCCGCCGGCAGCCTAGACGACGACGACGACCACGACGCATGTGGAATAATCTCTCTGTTCGTGGCAGATCGCCTGACGGGCTCGAGTTGTCCTTCCTCGCGTGAATATATTGGGCATGGCTAATTAAGAAACTGTACTCGTTGCCTCCCTCATTCCTCAGCACTGGATCGATCGAGTATGTGAACCGAAAAGAAAAAAAAAAGCAGAAGAGTTAATTGCCATGCATATATGATCGATACATTACCCTATATGCATGCAACTTTGCACATCAAACACCGAGAATACGTAGTATATATTATTCGCATATAGCAATTACAATTATAAAATTAATTGGCTCTCACCAACTTTTACCATCTATCATGCTAAGTATCGATAAGATTTTCCTGAACGAGAGAGCCGATAGGTTACAGGCGGGCCATAAATGGCCGCGCCTGTAAAATTCGGTCCACCGGGGGCCGGTTGAACAGCCGTATGCGATATTGCATTATCGCATGCGGCTGCTTAAGTGGACCACATGCAATAATGGTTGTATTATTGCATGTGGCCGGCTTAAGGGGCCACATGGGATATCGCATACGGTCCACTTAAGCAGCCGCATGCGATAATACGGCCATTATAGCATGCGGTCCACTTAAGCAGCCGCATGCGATAATACGGCCATTATAGCATGCGGTCCACTTAAGCAGCCGCATGCGATAATGCCATATCGCATGTGGCTGCTTAAGCCAACCACATGCGATTATGGCCCATATATCACCACCAACCCCGAGCTGTGGCCATTTGAACTCGAAGTTTCTCTCTCCTAAAATAAGCAACTAATAGGGGAAATGTTTTCAACTCGAAATCTTTGCTTCAACTTTATATAAAAGGTAAAAGACTTGCTCTCCTCCTTCATTTGCCTCCGTTTATTTCAAATTTTGTCGGTTAAATGCGGAGAAATTTGCATTTTTTATGAGAGGACATTTTTTAGGTTTTTTTTTTGCAAACTCTAGCTCAAAATAGAAAGTTTTGATTAGCAAAATATTATGTTAATCACTAGTACATACTTCTTGAATGTAATGTTGCATTAATTTTGAAGAGATGCATGTATTTTAATGTTTTGTGGGAGATACATGTGCTATAATTTTTGTTGCACTGTAATCTTTTTATAGATGGATCGGGCATGGATGTACGAGATTCGCAGAATTCATTCGGCATTCATTAAGGAAGCATCCAAATTTGTTGACCAGGCTAAGGCACATGCTTTGAGGGAGAATATGAGGATAATTTTTTGTCCATGCTCTGATTGCAAGAACCGGAAATTATTGAGAGATCCTAAAGAGATATTGGGGCACATAGTGGAGCGTGGATTCACGAAGGATTACAAGGTTTGGACCTATCACGGGGAAATCGCCACTCATGAAGATAACGGTAATGCGGAAGGTGAAGAGTTCAATTTAAATATGAATCTGGCAGAGAAATTTGCAAATGAGGATATGTCTCGTGAAAGGATGGGCGGTGATGGTTCCACATCTTGTGTTGATTTGGAGGCCGATTTCGATCTGGAGGATGTGTTGCGGCACGCTGAGCCAGAAATCCTTTCGAGTAGAGGCCGTGGGTTAGAGAATTGAGAGGCACTAGCGAAGTCAGCGAAGAATTTTCTTTGTGACGAATCCAAGGGATGTGATAAGGATTTCATAGTGTTGCGTTCGATGCTTGAACTACTCAGATTGAAGGCTAAGCACGGATGGTCTGATACTAGCTTTAATGATTTGATGAATCTATTGAGAATTATGCTTCCTAAGCCTAAATTGTTGCCATCCAACATGTATCAAGCGAAGAAACTGATATGTCCATTATCTCTAGGTATTAAAAAGATTAATGCATGTGTAAATCACTATATATTGTACCGCAAGGAATATGCTGACTTGGATAGGTGTCCAACCTGTGGGACAAGTCGGTACAAAACGGGTAACGGGGCCTCTAATGGTGAGATTGTCGACCAAGATTCATCGATGAAATCAAAAAGAAAGATTTCGGCCATGGTGATGTGTTATCTATCAATAAAAGATCCCATGAAGCGTCTCTTCTCAAACCCTAACGACGCCGAGTTGATGAGGTGGCATCAAGACAACCGTAAGATAGATGGTATGATTCGACACCCCGCCGATGCTCGGCAATGGAAATCCTTTGATTCAAAACATTCAAAATTTGCAAAGGATCCGGGAAATGTGAGGTTTGCACTGAGCACGGATGGAATGAACTCATTTGATAACCTAAGCAGCTCACATAGCACATGGCCAGTTCTGCTCACCATGTACAACCTCCCTACATGGATTTGTCAGAAACGAAAGTACATTCTCTTGACTATTCTTATACAAGGGTCAAAACAACCTAGCATCGACATAGATGTTTTTCTTGAACCTTTGATGGAGGATATGGAATATATGTGGAAAGAAGGGTTATGACTTTGGGATGAGTACCAATGAGAGTACTTTACTCTACGTGCTATCATATTCGTTACAATCAACGACCTACCAGCCAACTTTTCGTTGTCTGGCCAGATTAAAGGGAAGACATGGTGTCTTATTTGTCTAGACAACACGCCTAATATTCGTTACAATCAACGACCTACTAGCCAACTTTTCGTTGTCTGGCCAGATTAAAGGAAGACAGGGTGTCTTATCTGTCTAGACAACACGTCATACATGTATCTGACCTCCTCATGCAAGACTGTATATATGTAGCATCAACGGTTTTTACCCCGGAGACACAAGTATCGTACGATGGCAAAATTTTTTGACAAGAATATTGAGGACGTGATTGCTCCTGAAGCAAAAAGTGGTACTGTCGTGTTTTAATTGACAAAAAACATTAAGACCGTTTTTGGGAAGGAAACTAAGAAGGTGGCAGCAAAGAGGAAGAAAGCAGGAGAGGACAAACATACGTTGCCATTCAAGAAGCACTCAATTTTCTTCAAGTACTTGCCATACTGGCAAGACCTCGAGATTCGTCATGCCATTGATGTCATGCACCTCGAGAAGAACGTATTTGATAGCACCATCAACACTTTACTAGACATCTCGAGTAAGATGAAGGACGGACTCAAGTCACGTAATGACTTGGTAAATTTGGACATCAGGCAAGAACTTCATTCAAAAGAGCTGGCAAATGGAAAGATTAAGATTCCTCCTGCCTGTTACTCAATGACACAAGATGAGAAAAAGGATTTCTGCAAATGTTTGCAGAGGGTCAGAGTCCCTATTAGTTTCTCATCAAACATCAGGAAGCTAGTCTCAATGAAGGATCTAACCATCTCAAGATACAATGCTCATGATTGTCATAGGATGCTAACGGTGTTCCTTCCTATTGCTATCAGGGTTGTCAAACTAGTTCACACGAAGGTGGTGATAACAAAGTTGTGTTACTTTTTTAATCGAATATCACAAAAGGTGTTTGATCCTCTGGAATTAGGCCTACTTTAGAACTTCGCAATAGAGACCGTTTGCCAGCTTGAGATGTATTTCCCTCCATCTTATTTCAATATGATGGAGCATCTGATTGTTCTCATCGTCCCTCAGATTATTGAACTAGATCCATTGTACTTACATCAAATGTGGGCATATGAGCGATACATGGCTGTTCTAAAAGGTTACATCTGTAAAATCAAGGTGTGTTTGATTCTTCTATTGTGATGAACAATTGGCATATGAGGTTATTGGTTTTGATATTTGGAGATTATTGGCGAAGTGGTTTTTGAGATGATTGAATTTTCAGACGGTGAACAGGGACTGTTGTTTTGTTGGGTCCGGTCAGACCGGGAAGGTAAGGCCGGTCAGACCAGTGGTATGTGTCCGGTTAGACCGGGCAGGTAAGGCCGGTCAAACCGGTGGTGTGTGTGCGGTCAGACCGACCAGCCCGCGGTCTAACTAGCCGACCCTGTGTAGGTTTCGATTTCGGGTAGTTTCATTGGATATCTATGGTTAATTCATGTTTATGACTTCTAGATGGATACTATGCGTATGTAATACTGTTGTGTGCTAACAATGAGTCAAGTTGTGATAGCTTGTGCTCGGTTATGGTTTCTTTGTTTGATTCATGTGTAGGTAATCTTTACGTCTCGGGAGAGTATTGCCGGTGATGGATCGGGAGTCAACTTGGAGATAAGGTGATGTCTGGACGGTCAGATATCATGTAGGATACTTAGGCTAAAGATAAATGCACGTGGTTGGTGAAGATTCCATATGGCATACGATGGAGATATTGTGTGTGTATGTGTTAACGACGAAATTTGGTAAATCATGCATTAGATTCAGAGTTAAAGCCGAAGCCGATTGGAGGAGATAAGCGATTACAGAAAACGGAGTATGAATCGGCTGCAAGCCAAATCGGCTACGGTGCACATCGGCTGAAACAGAATCGGACAAGGATAGCCGATGTAGCCGATTCCGATGAGGAGATGGCAGGATCATTGTCGGGTTCGGTTGATGTGCTTCATGAGGATTGCCACGTGCGGATTGAGTCCGAAGAAGGCAATTGTATCTATTAATTAGAATATTTGTTAGTTTCCTTTTATCTTTAGGAAAGTGTGTTTAGTGTCCCTTAAGGACTTTATGTTTTTCTTTTATCTTTAGGAAAGTTTCTTTCTTGTCCTACAAGGACTAGTATCTCCCCATGGGTATAAATATGTACACCCGGGGTTATTGTAATCGATCAACTCTCGATCAATACAATTCGGCGCATCGCCACCTTTTACTCTGTTACGATTTACTTATCAACCGGCGGAATTTGGCACCTGACGCGGGGCTGCATCGGCTGTCGATCTCCGGCGAAGGGGTAAGTCCAATGTTCCGTTGGTTCGGGCAATTGTATCATCTACGTCGGCGTCGTTCAAGGCTGCATCAGTACATTCGACCTCTTGGATTGCTCTGGTTTGGATGATATATTTGCCTGGCTATTTATCATATGTCTTCTGTTAATCTAGTATTAGCATCTCGATTTAGTTTTATCGGCTGCTTCTCGTTTTAGGGTTTCTGCCGGTATCGGCTAAATCGTTTTGCTAGATTAGATTAGCCTAGGCATCTACCACCCTGAAAATCAGTCAAGGGCTTGATCATCTAGATACCGTGTTTCTTTACATACTTAGTGCTGCATCAGTTGAGTTTGACCTACTAAGTCGTGCTTAGAACCGTGAATCTCTAGCCTGCTTTTTGATTGCCGATAAGGGTTTCATCGGAGTTTCAGCCGATGAGTTATCTGGATGTTGCATCGGCTTATAAGGATTGCATATAAGTTGAGTTTAGCCGATAACAACAAAGGTTTCACTGTTCAATCTAATCTTGTGGATTTTATGGCATTGGATCTATGTTAGATTCACTTCATCAGCTATGCTATGAATATATATAATCTCTCTCTTGAGATGTTTTTAGACATAAGTGATTTATACTGTCTCGGCGCCCTGACCGATCTATCCCAATCACTTGGTTTAAATATATTTTGAGATTTAGATTATGTATCATTGATATCTACAGCCAATCGAGTATGTCTAACTTTCGTTTCACTTTGTCGAGTCATTGTCGATCTAATGCATATTATCATCAGCCGATTGTCTCTTTGTCATTATTTACATCAAGTGTCAGAATCTACATTGAACACATAGCCGATAGCTCAAAACCCTATCGCTATCGGCTGTTATCAGGATCGGCTGGAAGTACTACATCGGCTATGTTGGCCGATCGGTTCTTTGATCTGTCGTTTGTATATCTTGTCAGTTGCAGGATCAAACTGACTGGCACGCCTGCATCTCACCAAGATTTGGACCTGCACTGGAGCTAAGCAGATCTCCTAGGCCAGTGTGTGTTTTTACATCAACAGTATGGGATGCGGAGTCGAATTTGGAAGGAGTCCAAATTTGGTATAATTGGAATATGTAAAGTTGGTTTCTTGTACAGGAAGGTTTTCTATGTGGATTAGGACTTCTAGTATGAGTTTGGTTCGTGGCTTTAGGCTGCCTACCTCATGTATAAATAGAGAGGGAGGGTGTGGCCTCCCGGTATTGCTTTGGAGAGCATTGAGTTGTGAGTTAAGTTAGGGTTTCGAGTTTAGTCGAGATTTTCGTGAGGAGTGCTGTTGTTGCACTTTGTAAACACAGAGAGAAGTATTAAAGTTGTCATCTACTTTGAGAGATCTTCAATTTGTGTTTGCTCGGGTTCGGCGGTCTAACTGGCGAGTCATAGGCGGTCAGACCGGCGCATCGAAGCAGTCAGACTGGCGGGGACGCGGCGGTCAGACCGGTGACGGTGGCAGGAGGCAGAGGCGATTTTGGAGCGATCAGACCGGGGAATCAATACCGGTCAGATCGATGGCACAGCGCGGTCAGACCGGCCGATCTATTTCGGTCAGACCGATCTGCATTGATTTGAGGGTAACTTTTAATTCCGCTAAAAGTTTTGGTTTTTGGGTACTACAACCATTCACTCCCCTCTGGTTGGTTTAGTTCTTGCTTTTCGATCCTACAAGTGGTATCAGAGCCTCGTTTTTCTTCTTTGGATTTTTACTGATCTAGAGTTTTAAGCCATGGCTAACAAGTTTTCAACTAAGCCACATATTTTCGATGGTTCGGATTTTGCTTATTGGTGTGACAAGATGCAATCTTACATTATGGCTCAAAATTATGATGTTTGGCAAAAGGTTGCTCTTCCTTATGTGATTCCTGATCAAATTTCTACTGAAGCTTTGAAAACTGAGTTTAATAACAATTGCAAAGCTCGTAATATTTTGTTGAGTGAAATTTCTCGTTTGGATTTTGATCGTGTGTCACATCTTAAAACCGCCCTTGAGATTTGGAATGCCTTGAGAAACTTTCATCAAGGAACTACTAACAGTAAAGAACTTCGTCGAGATCTTTTCAAAAAGGAATACATAAAATTTGAGATGAAACCTGGAGAAGCTTTAGATGATTATCTTGGTACATTTAATAAGATTTTGAGTGATCTTAGATCTGTTGATTCTGCTTATGACACAAATTACACACAATCTGAGGTTTCTCGCCACTTTTTGAATGGTCATGATATGTCTATTTGGGAGATGAAGGTTACATCTATTCAAGAGTCTGTTGATATGTCTACTTTGACGTTGGATTCACTTTACACAAAACTCAAAACTCATGAGATGAATATTCTTTCTCGCAAGATAGATTCTAAGTCTAGTGCCTTGATTTCTCCTTCGACTTCTTTGGATGTTGGTGCTTCTTCGTCAAATTCTACCGCTCTTGCTTTGATTAATGCCATGTCCGATGAGCAACTCGAACAGTTCGAGGAGGAGGATTTGGCTTTGGCTGCTAACAAGATTTCTCGACCTATGAACAATGTCAGGTACATGAAGAGAGAAGGTCAAACTCGTTGCTTTGAATGTGGTGCACTTGGTCACATTCGTTTACATTGTCCTAAGCTTGGGAGAGGCAAGAAGGAAGACAACAGTGGAGCACAAACCAAGGACGATAAGCCTAAGTCGAATAGCACGTTCAAGGGAAAGAAATCCAAGGAGGTGGTCAGGAAGGTGTTGAGTCAAGTCTATGCTGCTTTTGAGCCATTAAGCGACATAGATTTTGATAGTGATGAAGACAAGGAGAAGGAAACCATCTCCGGTGTTTGCCTCATGGCTCGTGGTGAATCGGATTCAGAGTATGAGGACAATGAGGTGAGTTCCCTTGAGGAAGCTATTCTTGTTTTAAGTGCAAAAAATAAGAAGTGTGAGAAGATGTATAAAAAACAAGACCTGGTTAGACCGACTACTATACTTCGGTCAGACCGGCCTCGAAGAAATTTTTCTGAAAATTCTCAAACTGTTTTTGCTCGTGGATATATGCCTATTGGATCTACTGGTCATGTGTCTCAGTACTGGATTCCTAAATTTCTTTTATCTAACCCCAGTACTGAGGCTTCGACATCTTCTTGGGTGTAGGTTTTGGTGGCAAAGAAGGAGAACGTGTGGATTGTGGATTCCAGTTGTTCGCGGCACATGACCGGTAATAAAAATTGGTTCTCCTCCCTCACGATGGCATCCAAGACGGAATCGATTATCTTTGGTGATGCTTCTACTAGTGCCGTTCTTGCTACAGGATCTGTCAAGGTAAATAACAAGTTTGAATTGAAAGAAGTAGCTTTGGTTGAGGATTTAAAATACAATTTGCTTTTGGTTTCACAAATTATTGATGAGAATTTTGAGGTTCACCTCAAGAAAACTGAAAGTAAAGTAGTTGATTCTTGTGGTGTCTCTGTGTTGAATATTTCTCACTTTGGAAGAGTCTTTAAAGCTGATTTTGAAAATCCTGTTTCACCTATTGTAACATGTTTGGTTGCTAAGTTCAACAAAGATTTGATGTTTTGGTATCGTAGACTTGGACATGTTGGTTTTGATCATCTCACTAGATTAAGTGGTTTGGATCTTGTTCGTGGTTTGCCTAAACTTAAGAAAGATCTTGATTTGGTTTGTACACTGTGTCGTCATGCTAAGATGGTTGCTTCTTCACATGCTCCTATTTTTTCTGTGATGACGGATGCACTAGGACAACTCTTACACATGGACACTGTTGGTCCAGCTAGAGTGCAATCTGTTGGAGGAAAGTGGTATGTGTTGGTTGTTGTTGATGATTTTTCTCGATATTCTTGGGTTTTCTTTATGGCAAGTAAGGATAAGGCTTTTGGACACTTTCGGAGTTTGTATCTTAGATTGAATTGTGAACTTTCCGGTTCTTTGAAGCGAATCAGAAGTGATAATGGTGGTGAATTTAAGAATGCTTCTTTTGAACAATTTTGCAATGAAAAAGGTCTTGAACATCAATTTTCTTCTCCTCGTGTTCCGCAACAAAACGGTGTTGTTGAAAGAAAAAATTATTCTTTGGTTGAGATGGCTAGAACAATGCTTGATGAGTATCATACTCCTAGAAAATTTTGGGCCGAAGCTATTAATACTGCATGTTATATTTCTAATCGTGTTTTTTTGAGATCAAAACTTGGAAAAACTTATGAGCTTCGTTTTGGACATCAACCCAAAGTTTCACATTTGCGTGTTTTTGGTTGCAAGTGCTTTGTCATGAAATCTGGAAATTTGGATAAGTTTGAGGCACGTTCTACCGATGGAATGTTTCTTGGTTACCCCGCTTATTCTTGTGGCTATCGTGTACTTGTTTTGGAGACTAACAAAATTGTTGAGACTTGTGAAGTCACTTTTGATGAGGCTAGTCCAGGAACTAGACTAGAAATTGCAGGTACATTGTCGCAGGTTCAGGGGGAGGATGGTCGTATTTTTGAAGACGAGAGCGACGACGATGACGAGGTTGGCTCGGCCGGTCAGACCGGGCATCAGGTCGGTCAGACCGCTGGCACACCTCCAGTCAGACCAGCGCAGGAGACGGGGTTAGACCGGACAGGGTCATCGGCTTCCGGTTCTGTTGATGCTGATCGGGATGGTCCTCCAGAGGCTACAACTTCGACCAGTGAGGGTACAGAACGTGAAACAACTTCAGAAGTCGCTGCTCCTTTGCACATTCAACGACATCATTCACCAGAACAAATTATTGGTAATATAGGTGAGCGGACTACAAGGTCTAAGATAACGACTCATGATGTTTGTGCAAATTATGCATTTGTTGCCTCTTTTGAGCCCAAAGATGTTACTCATGCGCTAACTGATGAATCGTGGATTAATGCTATACATGAAGAACTTGAAAATTTTGAGAGAAACAAAGTTTGGACTTTAGTTGAACCACCTTCTGGACATAATATTATTGGAACCAAGTGGGTTTCAAAAATAAACAAAATGAGGATGGTTTAATTGTGCGAAATAAAGCTAGACTTGTTACTCAAGGTTTTACTCAGGTGGAGGGTTTGGATTTTGATGAAACTTTTGCTCTTGTTGCTAGGTTTGAGGCAATTAGACTTTTGTTAGCTTTTGCTGCTTCAAAAGGTTTTAAATTGTATCAAATGGATGTTAAAAGTGCTTTTCTAAATGGCTATATATAGGAGGAAGTCTATGTTAAACAACCACCGGGTTTTGAAAATCCTGATTTTTCCAACCATGGTTTTAAATTGTCAAAAGCTTTGTATGGTTTGAAACAAGCACCTAGGGCATAGTATGATAGACATAAAAACTTTTTGCTTGCGAAAGGTTTTCAAATGGGAAAGATTGACAAAACACTTTTTGTTCTTAAGCATGGTGATAATCAACTTTTTGTTCAGATTTATGTGGATGATATCATCTTTGGTTGTTCTACTCACACTTTGGTTGTGAAGTTTGCTGAGACTATACACAGGGAATTTGAGATGAGCATGATGGGTGAGTTATCATACTTTTTGGGATTGCAAATTAAGTAAACACCTCAAGGTATGTTTGTGCATCAAACTAAGTATACCAAGGATCTTTTGAGACGTTTCAAGATGGAGAACAGAAAGCCAATCTCTACACCAATTGGTTCTACTGCTGTATTGGATCCTGATAAAGATGGTGAAGCTGTGGATCAAAAGGAGTATAGAAGTATGATTGGATCTTTATTGTATCTAACTGCTTCTAGGCCAGACATACAATTTGTTGTGTGTTTGTGTGCACGCTTTCAAGCTTCTCCTCGTGCTTCACATCGTCAAGCGGTCAAGCGAATAATGAGGTATTTGAATCATACGCTTGAGTTTGGAATTTGGTATTCTACTTCATCTTTTATATGTTTTAAGTGGATATTCTGATGCTGATTTTGCGGGTTGTAGAATTGATAGGAAAAGTACTAGTGGAACATGTCATTTTCTTGGTACATCATTGATTCTTGCGGATATTTTCACTAAACCATTGGATTCATCTCGTTTTGCTTTTCTTTGTGGAGAGTTGGGAATCATTCATCCTTTTGGCATGGTTTGAGGGGGAGTTTTTGTGCTCTTGGTTTTATCAAACAACAATTGAAAGAGAGCTTTGTAATATACATATAGTGTTTTTGTTCATGCTAGCAATACTTTGAAGGTTTATTTGTCTATTTTATAGCTTGTATGAATTTTAGTATTTTCATAAGGTTTAGATATTGCTTTTAAGGGAGATGATGCATGACACTTAAATTTCATATTTGAATTAATAAAATATGCAATATTGATACTAATGCATAGGTTGGATTGTAAATTCTTATATATATGCTTTATTGAATTGTTTTTCCTCAAGTAGCTTTGAAATTGCTCATTGTCCAAGAGAATTAAAAATATTTATGAAAAAAATGAATATCGAATCCTTGGAAACAGTCTCGACGACAAGGACGTATTCGATGTGAGCAAAAATAATGGGTGCCGAATCCATGGAAACAGTCTTGACGACAAGGACGTACTCGGAATAATTTAGACAAATATGAGCAAAAATAGGCTCAAATAAATATGAAAAAATCTCTTGGTTGTTTTGTGCTAAAGCTAATTTGGAAAGAGTAATGATTGCAATAGGTCTATATGTGTGGATTTATTTTTCAATCTATGTGTTTGTAAAGATGTTGCATTATAAATCTTTTGAATTCATGAATCTTGATTGCATTATTGAACTTAATTATAAAATCTTTGGTTTATGATTATACTTTAGTATATGCTTGCTATATAATTGATGGATTTATCTTCTTTTTGGTGCAATATATGACATGAATTATTATATGTATGTTATTAAGCTCTTGAATATTAACTGACCTTACTTCCTATGCTTGATGAAGGGGGAGAAGAGATAAAAAAATGCAAGTGTTTTTTCGTGGTTTTTCTTTCTTTTCAAAAGGAGGAGATTTTTACCATTTTTGTTTTTAATTTTCCAAACACCAAAACAACTATTTTTGATGGGTTTGCCAATGTGTTCATCAAGGGGGAGATTGTAAAATCAAGGTGTGTTTGATTCTTCTGTTATGATGAACAATTGGCATCTGAGGTTATTGGTTTTGATATTTGGAGATTATTGGCGAAGTGGATTTTGAGATGATTGAATTTTTAGACGGTGAACAGGGATTGTTGTTTTGTTGGGTCCGGTCAGACCGGGAAGGTAAGGCTCATCAGACCAGGCAGGTAAGGCCGGTCAGACCGGTGGTGTGTGTGCGGTCAGACCAGCCAGCCCGCGGTCTGACTGGCCGACCCTGTGTCGATTTCGGTTTTGGGTTGTTTCATTGGATATCCGTGGTTAATTCATGTCTATGACTTCTAGATGGATACTATGCGTATGTAATACTGTTGTGTGCTAACAATGAGTTAAGTTGTGATAGCTTGTGCTCGGTTATGGTTTCTTTGTTTGATTCATGTGTAAGTAATCTTTACGTCTCGGGAGAGTATTGCCGGTGATGGATCGGGAGTCAACTTGGAGAGGAGGACGACGGGGACGCGGTGGTCAGACTGGTGACGGTGGCAGGAAGTAGAGGCGATTTTGGAGCGGTCAGACTGAGGAATCAATATCGGTCAGACCGACGGCACAACACGGTCAGACCGGCCGATCTATTTCGGTCAGACCGATCTATATCGATTTGAGGGTAACTTTTAATTCCGCTAAAAGTTTTGGTTTTTGGGTACTACAACCATTCACCCCCCTCTCTGGTTGGTTTAGTTCTTGCTTTTCGATCCTACAACATCTGCAATCGGGCTCACCTAGAGGGATCGATGATATAAGGATACACAAGTGAAGAAGTGGTTGAGTGTTGTATGGATTACATAAAGAAAGCCAATCCCATTGGTATACCCGTGCCTAGACACGAGGGAAGATTAGCTGGAAAGGGGACCGTAGGCAAGAAACGGTTCTACGATGATGATTACAAAGTGGTGTCGGCAGCACATAGCAGTGTACTACAACAGCTCGCTATTGTTGAGACTTTTATTGAACAACACATGAAAGAGATCATACTCATTAGTGCCGGAAGAACCGCTGACTGTGTCGCAAAAGAACAAAAGCGACGTTTCCCTCAATGGTTGAAAGATCAAAACCTCCCATTTGGTGATTCTGTAGAGGAAAGTACATTGCACAGCCTCGCATCTGGCCCGTCAAGTCTTGTGACCTCATGGCAAGGGTACGACATCAATGGATATACATTGTATACGCAAACAAAAGACAATAAATGCATAGCCCAGAATAGTGGCATTCGTGTAGAAGCATTGGACACATCGGGTCAGAAGAAATCGTATTACGGGATCATAAAGGAAATTTGGGAACTTGACTACGGACTAAACATCCAGTTCCTCGTGTTTCGATGCCAATGGGTGAAAGACCAAAAAGACGTTACCCTGGATGACTACGGCCTAATGATCGTTGACCACAGTAAAACAGGGCACACAGATGATCCGTGGATACTCGCAGAGCGTGTGGCATAGGTTTTCTACATAAAGGACCCTTCAGATAAGAGGATGGATTTCGCTGTATCCGGAAAGCAACTGATCGTCGGCATTGACAACATTGAAGACGCGACTGATTACAACCAGTACGATGACATGCCATTGTTCACTGATCTTCCTAAGCGGATCAAACGCATAGAGTGAACCTTGAACGAAGAGAATATTCCGTATGTGCGCCCCGATGGTGTTGCAAAAACAATTAAGCGGTAGTTTTGTTTGTAATGAAGTTGTGTTCAAATATGGAGTAATGCAAAGACATGCCTTTTGAATTGTGATCATGTATGCATTGGAAAATATTATTAGAATTTTGTGAATTTTGAGGCAAATCTAAAATAATATTTGTAAGTTGTGATCATATAACTATGATTAGGGTTATATTAATTGAATTTTGTGATCAATAACTTCAATTTTGCATTATATGAGGAAGATATCTTTCCATGCGGCCACTTAAGCCGCCCGCATGCGATGATGCTGGGCTATATAAGTCCCCACGTGAGACTTGGCAAATTTTCTAACTCCCGCAGACGCCAAAACCCTAAACCACGCCACTAGGTTGCCCAAATCCGACGCCACCGCTGCCGCCACTGCCACCACCGAACTGCCTCCTCGTCCCCATGCGCTGTCGCCAGAGGATCTCCCTCCTGCTGGACCACCTCGTCGTCGCACGCGCCATCGCTGTCATCCTCCCCGGCTACGCTGGCCTCCTCCTTGCCGACGCCGCCATCCTTACCACCCGCGCCGGCCTCCTCCCGCCGGCACCGCTATCCTTACCACCCATGCCGTCCTCCTCCCCGCCAGCGCCACCGTCCTTACTACCGACCGACGGAGTTTGTAATTTATTTTTCATATGTGCAAATTTTAGATGCTAATTTGAGATGCAAAATTGTTAGATGAAAATTTGAGATTGTAGTTGTGGACATTTTGAGATGGACATTATTGAAACACATTTTAGATGCAAACTATGTCAAATTTTAGATGGTAATTTGAGATGCAAAGTTGCTAGATGAAAATTTGAGATTGTTTTTGAATTGTGGAATTAATATTGCGGAAATTTGGAGATGTAAGTGTGGCAGGCAGTAAGTGTGGAGGCTGGATTTCGTATTTTTAACCTAGTCGATGTAGAGATTACAAGCATCTAATGGAAACATGAACGTGTTCATGTAGATGGAAACTAGACATCGGTCAAAATGCAAGGCGGCCCAGACTGCCCCCTACCTGAGTTAGAAATGGACACAGCCACGTCGGCCCCGGAGCCTACAGACACGTCGACAAGTGCAGGAGGGCGTACAAAAAAAAGGTGGGGTGAAAGAAGTAGGAATCAACTGCTGAAGGAAACACATTACATAGTTGCTCTCAACCGGGATGGGAAGCCCGTCGAGCTGAAGGCAGTGATGTCAAAGTTCAGCAGCACGTGCGGAGTTCTGGCGAGAATGTACGGTCCATTGAATGTAAAGCTCTAGGAAAAGGTAGATGAAAGCGTTAAGACAACGATGTGGAATGAGCTACAGAAATACCTTAGTTATCCACCAGGATCAGAGGTAGGGGGGAGGAGTATGCATTGAAGAAGTTGGGAGACCGTTGGAGACAATGGAAGTTAGATTTGAACAAACACTATGTCCAGAAGAACAAATCCCTATTCACGGTGTACGACAACTTATCTCAGGCAGAATGGGATAGGTTTGTCATGAAGATGATAACACCGGAAGCGTTGGCAAGGAGTAAAAGGATCTCAGACCTGGTGAAAAGAAACAAATATCCACACCGACTAGGCTCGAGTGGGTATGATGGCCATGTGGATGAATGGCATGAAAAGGAGCAAAAGTTCGCAGCTGAGGGCATGCCCTTGGTGGTTGACCCCCTAATAGAAAGGAGTAAGAACTGGCTTTGGGCAAGAAGCACGGGGCAGGTCACGAACAAGGGCGAGATGTCATAGTTTGCTTTTTTTTGGAACGGAGAGAGTACATGCGTTGAACTGACACCTCCATCTGCAAAAGCCTCTTCCTATACTTGTAAGCAACGATGTGGAACATTTTACTTTTTGTCGGCACCAGAGGATGGAATTCTTGAATACCTGAAGCGTACACTGTACTAGTCCCATGATCAGTGGCTAGTACACGCATCCACAATATTGTTATCATATCCATACAATATACATAACATACTAATGGATGAAAAGGTTCTAATAACTTAACGGTGCAAGAGTCATACATCGTAGCTAGGTTGACCGGCCAAATAAAAGAGTTCAAAACGCAGCGAAAATAAGATACAAGATACATAAGTTCTTCGGTGTGCCCATCTACCAAACCACAAAGGCAACCGACTAGAAATCACACTAGAAAGAACCATCCTCGAAAACTCCGGTACCCAGTGCAAAGTAATCATCACTAGGCACCTCACGTCCTGCATCCAACTCTAAAAACAACAAGAGGTGGGGCAATACACTAGGTATTGGCAAGCCCTACCCAAACATTGGGAAAACCTAGGACTATTGCAAGCTAAGATCAAAGATGGCTATATTTGTGGCTCATTTCAGCATAAAGCAAATTTTATTTCGCAATAGTAAATAATAATAGATTGCAACGGAATTTGTAAGTCAAATAGTAAACAATAGTAATAGTACCATAAATATCATGATAGTATCATCCTCGTGCCCTCCATGGTAACTAATAAGTAATTTATTCTTAGCCTACATCGGGCAAAACATCAACAATATTTACCATACCCATTTCATAAAAATGTTTTAATAAATCACCAATACTGTACTTGTATCATTTCACCAAGTCGCTCATGACCGTGAGCACGACTAATCGATTAGTTTTAGATTCTACAGAGTTTGTAGAACTTTACCCACATGACATGAACTCTCTAGTTTGTTTCATGCTCGCGAAGCACTACCACACTCTACATATTGAATGCGGTCTAGAGGTCATAACAAAGCCGTTACATTGCCTAATGCCTAACCTTGCATCAGCGACGGCGAGTGAAAATCCACACTAGGCATATGACCTAGAGCCATTAGGTGACGGGCCCATGCCTTAAACCTAACACCATAGCGGCAACCCATCCGGTTTCCCACGAGGCACTACACTGTTGTATTGGACAAACTTAGATACTCATGCTGTATCCCGACACATGGGTGGCTCCTCTGAGTTAAACTCAACACAATAGAATCATTAACAATACACACCCTAACTCATACTACTCCGGCCTACCAAAATGCAAGGTTAGACATTGAGCAACTTAATAAGCCAATGCCATCCCATAAACAACACATGTGGTTGCACGATATATTTAGTTGGTGACACATAGTTCGATCCTCAATCGACCCGGGCGAACACTCCCCCTTATCGGTGTGCAACTACCACCATATGCACGCCACTTGTCGCCCAAGTCTCGAAACCATTATTTTCAGTTTTTCCATTTTCGCAAATAACAAAGGCAACCACTCTGTACAACATTTTCAAATATCCCATTTGTAAAGAGTGAATATCATATGATAGGTAACCATCGAAGTCTTTAGGCATGGCTAAGCAATAGCTATATTAGTAGCTCGAATATACCCACATATGTTTTTGGGTAGCACCACAACCCATCCTAGGTCTATCAATAATAGGGCGATCAAAATCAAGGTGGATAGTGCAGCAAATAGGAGTTGTTCTACCAAAATCCCTCATTTTATAAATCATCGCATGCAATTTGTAAATAGTAAAGCATTTGTGAAAATATAGGATTCAACATAATCGAAGGAGGAATTGAATAGGACTTGCCTTGCTCAGGTGGTGCCTCAAATATCTCTTGGTCCTGCACACTCTCGTCAACGGTAACAACCGATTCGTCCTCTATTTGAATTTAAACGCACATTCAAATGAACATCCAATGAAACTCTAAGATAAAATACGATGCATGATGCATGAACATGTTCAGTGTGTAGAGGGTGATTTAATATAAATTTAGTAGAAAGAAACGCTTAAATCCGATGTCGTACGTGGGAGTTATTGCATTTTAAAGATTTAAATACGACAAATGCAAAAGTTACTATTTAAATTTGAATTAGCAAAATTTTTTGTAACAATGATGCTAAGTTTGAGTGCATAGTATTAAATATAAAATTATTATGAATCTAACAAAATTTGGTTCACCTCAATCGGAGTTAAAATGAATTTTCTATGATTTTCTAAATTTTTAGCATTTTTCAGTACAAAAATAATTAGCCGAAACCATTTTCTCAGATTTATTAATTTTTTTTATTAAAGAATGAAAGCGTACTTTCAGGAATACGCTTTCCTACTAGGAAGGCGTATTTCTATTTTTTGTATCCATTTTAAAGTAGCAGGGTCCCTGTCATTTTATAACTTAAACCCTAAAGTTTATTTTATTTACGAAAAGACCCTTGGTCCCACATGTAAGTATAACGGCGTTTTATATTGAGAATCCTATAGTTTTGGTTAATTACGGATAGGTGCGGGCGGCTCGGGACGGGTGCGCCAGCGGCTAGCGGCGGCGGGGCCGACTCGGGCAAGGGCTAGGGTGGATAGAGGAGGTCCTCCCGCTCCATCTAGAGGCAGCGGCGCGGCCGGGGAGGGCTGGAGGCGGCGGGCGCCATGGCCGGTGGTGGCGGCGGTTCTGGACGACGACGGTCGGCGGGCTATGGCGAACGGCGGCTTGATTCCTTGCTAGGGAAGGGCATAGGGACTACGAGAAACCTCACCCCGTGCTCGGTTTGGGCGGAGGAGGCCCGAGGCGGTGTGTCGACGAGCTCCTGGGACGGCCGGCAGCGGCAATGGTGGCGGCGGCTCTCCGGTCGATTTCCTCTGAAATTTATTGATGAAATGGATTCAAGGGGTCTCTAGAAGCTTATCGGCGCGAGGAATCGACAAGAGACTCACCGAGGCGGCGGCTTGAGGGGCGCGGAGTGGTGGCGGCAGTCTGTTTGGCCGGCATGGGGCACGACGGTGGCGCGGCCGTTCCCAGCGAACCAGCTGGTTTCGAGCTTCGGCTTTGGGGGTGGATATTGAGTGTGGTTTGGGGAGATGGCTGGCGCAAGGACTCGTTTTATAGGCGAGGGAGGGGGAGGTGGCCGGCATCGAGCACTTGTCGCGACTCGTTTGGCAGGAGCATGGCGACAGCGGGAATCACGGCGGGCAGGGCTTCGGCTTTGCGTCGGCTTTTGTAGGCATGACTATAGCTTTTGCAGGCGCGGTCGGCGTGGTCATCATGCCGTTGTGTCTCCGCACAGGGAGAGAGAGAGGCCAGCGGCGGCTTGGATTGGTCGCGGCGTGCAGCGAGGCCAGCAGCGGTTGCGGCAGGGAATCGGCAGGGGCGGCGTCGGCTTTGTGCAGCCTTAGCGCAGCGGGAATCGCGGGCAGAGGTGGCTAGGGCGGCTCAGTCAGCTTGGCTCAGGCTCGCACGCCAAGTGTTCGACGAAATGCCCACAAGGTGGGAGAGAAAAGGAGTGGAAAAGCTGAGAGTTTGGGGAATATTTTGGGTATGCTACAGTGCTCAAGAATTCTTGAAAAATTTACTAGAGCTTAGGGTAACAATGAACTTCATTTGGTGAATTTTTAGGATTTTTTTCTCATGTGTAACTTATTTTTGAAAATTCAAACAAGTTCCATAGTTTATATTCCATTTTGGATTAATTTTTGGTGCCTTTCATATTTTGATTAAGATGCAAAACTGAGCTATAACTAATTGGATCTATTATTATTATTATTATTCTCAAACTTAATTCATGTATGCAAAATGCAATGATGCATGAAAAATCCAAAAACAACTAAAATAAATTCTCACCACAATAAATATAAATGAAAATTTTTATTATATTGATTTTACAAACTTTTATAATTTGGGTTTGTTACACTTTTATTCAAATAAACTAACTACCACTAAACCAGATGTGTTGTATGAACTGTGCCTTCTCATATGCAAAAGCTTTTCCCCGTACTTTAAACTTGAAAGCAGTGATATGGATGGTTTTACTTTTCATATTAAACAAACTAAACTGATGGTAGTTTTATTCAAATAAGCTAAACTAGATGGTACGGCATGAGATCACATAAGCATCATCTCTGTTACATATAATAGAACATGTCTTAATATAAATGTTTCAACCTCGTTTAGAGCTTGATATCTAGACAACTTTAAACTAGATATGAATTAAGGCAAGATCCCAGAAACTACTAATATTAATTAAAGTAGCATAAGCAATATGATTTCTTCAACTAAGAATAGATATATTTCTAAGATAGAAGCACCAACTTTCAGCACTCAAAGGTGCATAGCCACACCTTTTTTTAGATAATGGAAGAACATTCCGGTCTTTGCTCAACGAGT
Source organism: Oryza officinalis (assembly GCA_008326285.1). Classification (NCBI taxonomy): domain Eukaryota; kingdom Viridiplantae; phylum Streptophyta; class Magnoliopsida; order Poales; family Poaceae; genus Oryza; species Oryza officinalis. Next base: position 18,770,190 of record BDMV01000001.1, on the reverse strand, counting down.
TACAACCAATCATTACAAAATTCACACAAGAACAAACTCAGCACACACTGACATAATATAAAGTAAAAACTAACTAATAATCACCACCACAAGATAAAGAACCCATAATTACTGAATTTTATTTATGAATCTCCAGTCGAAATTGGCATAGCCACACCTATCAAAAATTCCGGTTCTTAAAGGTATACGCCATAATCAATCTCAACCATGGACAAAGGATGCCAATCATATCTGCTCCAGAATTCTTCCTCCCAACGTGGTAATTATTCTACAAAAGACATACATGATTGCAAAATTACATTAGCAAATAAAAGAAAAAAAGTCAAACAAAATCAGAGTAAAATACTTCCCATTCTAATATAAAAAATGCGAAATATTATATCATTCATTCAAAGCTTACATTTTCATATCTGCCATTTGTATTATTAGAAGAATCGACAGGTGTTGTTTCATAGCTTTGTTGGTGTACTTGAGATATGGGGTGCATATATATCTTTCGTCATTGTTACTCTCCAGCTGGCTTGTGCTACAACAAATTATTAAAAAAAAACTATGACAGAGTGTAAAATTAATTATGGACTGTCATGGTATCATATCATGGATATAGAATTTAACAAATTGGATTATATATATATTCTTAAAATATTCATACAAATAAGTACCTTTTGCAACAGCATGATTTGCGGAAACTCGATGTGCTGTTAGTTGGCTCTGATATATGGCTTCATCGAACCCTTCCTTGTTAAAGGACATATTGAATCCCTTTGCAATGATCAAGTTAGGAGGCCACAGTACATTGGAAGGTTGCATGTTGATGATGTTTTTGTGATTATGATGCATGTTTCTAGGCCCATGATAACTGGCTGTAAACAACTTGGATTGCTTGTTAGTATGTTCATTGTAGCGGGTTTCTGATAGAATTAGTGATTGATTGTTCATGCTATCATATTCACCATAATGCATAATTTGCTGTTGGAGAGATGCAGATCCTTGTTTTCTTTTGATAGAACTGGTATTGGCATTGTCATCAACAGGTAAATGTTGGTCTTTTTGTTTTTGTTTAAGAATATTCTCCTTATATTTCTGCAGCCCACAAAATAGTTGTTAGATAATTAACAATTTATAATAAATTCACAACAAAATAAAAATAGTAGATGTTTTTTCCCTAACCAGAAAGATAAGTTTGATCTAATTACCTGGAGATAACTAGAAATGTTGTCACGTGTTAGTTCTGGATCATTCATGGGACCAATCCTCAATTTCATCAATTTAAGTATTTTTGTTGGCACCGGATCTAATCAAACAATAGGAAGTAGTTTATTATTAAGTACTAATATTTGGTATGCATGAAAAAATAATGATTATAAACACTACCATCTGTAACAATTTAAACTGATAACATTTGGAACAATTTAAATTATAGACACTGTATACACAACGCTCTTATTTAAATCAATGTATTTTTATCATAACAATTATGTTGTTTAAAAACTAATATTTGATAACATCATCAATAGAAACTATACATATACATGAAACAAGAATTATTATAAGAACTAGCATTTTAAAAGTTTAAATTGAGCCTCTAATATTGCTCCATCTCCTTTCTAAATAAAATTGTGCGCAATTAATCGGGGATCCCTCCGTTTAAATTGTCAGGCTATATATGTTTTACAATTTATAAACTTGTTAGGCACATTCCAAATATTAGGGGTATATATTTAGAATGGACAAAATGTTAATTATGATTATTTTGTTTGATTATTTAGCTTAAGTCATAAATGAAAGTATGTAAAAATTTCAATTCAAGCGTGTATAGTAATTCACCAAAAGTAATTTTATTCACAAATGTAATTTAAAAGTAGGATATGTAAAAAAAAGTAAACTGTGGTACTGATTTTTTTTTTTCGTAGTCCTTTTGGATCTTCACTATCAAAAGAAAGTAATAAAAATTCAAATCCTAGCATGAATACCGTTATATGTACCGATTTGAAATTTGAATACCGTGGGGATCTAATCTAATTATGGATATTAAAATTAACATTTAAGACATAAATCCATGAGACATTAGAAATTTAAAAGATTTATAAATTATAGTTTGAATATGAAAACATGGTAAATAAGATTTTTTCATTATTAATTATATATAATACGGGAAACAGGTAAAATATGCTAAATAAACATTATTTTATATTTGGTATGGAGATAACGTTTTGTATAGCTCTAAACTCTGGATAGTTGCAAAAAAAGGATGTATTATATTTTAATATAATAGTGTAATTTTAACCTGAAGTACTAATAAGCATGGTAGATATTCATTACTTTCTGTGAGTAGAAGCTCTTCATATACTTGCTTGAAAATCTTTCTCAGCTCGTCGGTCCAGATGAATCTCCGCTTCCTCTGCCGATGCTGGGCAGATTGCTCTCCTACATGCTGTCCCTGCGTGCCAATTACCTGCTCGGCGCGCCGTCGACGTTTCCTCCCGTTGGTCGCCCCTTTTACCGACGAGGCTATCGCCGCCGCTGTCGCCGCCGGGGCCACCACCATGGTCGCCGTCAAGCCGTTGCTGCTGTCACCGTGCGGTGATGCCGCCGGCAGCCTAGACGACGACGACGACGCATTGTTCGTGGCAGATCGCCTGACGGGCTCGAGCTGTCCTTCCTCTTCCGCGCGTGAATTGGGCATGGCTTTGAAACTGTACTCGTTGCCTCCCTCATTCCTCAGCACTGAATCGCGAATATGTGGGAAAAAAACAGAATAGTTAATTGCCATGTATATATAGATGTTCGATAAAACTCTATGCATGCGACTTTGCAGATCATTACCGAAATATTATAGTTTGTATTTTTCACATAGCAATTAGAGAACTAATTGGCGCACCAGCGTTTACCATCGTCACGCAAGTACTATGCATCAATGCATGTATAGATCAATATCTAGGCATGAGACATATATGTTTATATTTATGGCTAGAAAGCTACTTGCTGCTACGTTGGTTTCGTGCTCTCCCATGCCTTGCTTTTAAAAATTTTAAACTCAAGTTATTGTTCTCTATCACTAAAACCATTTTATCTCTTAAGACTTACTCTTAAAAAGGAGAAATAAGATGCATATCCATAAAATTTTGGCTATATATGTGTACCTAGACAGGATTCTGGCATACTAGCTAGTGTATGTCCCAATACATAGCCAAATTAAATCTCCTATATTTATGGGTGGAGGGAGTATCTCTAACAAAGTAGCTTATATTAAAATTAAACGTTTAAACTACAGCACTAACGTACTCAATTCAAACACTTCGACCTGATTGATTAATTAGCGCAAGTATTATCTTATAATTCATGGCTTCGATCGAAGGACGTTGTCTCGGAGAGAAAAAGAGAGAGAGAGTAGGGTTCAACTTAAACCGTAAACCCTAAACATACGAAACAAACAGTTATTATGTCGAAAAAAAGACATATACCGATTACTCTCAGCCTTGTCTCCTCGGGCAAAAATTTCATGATCCGTGGGTTTGAGCTTCTAATCAACTCTTCCGAAATCACCACGAAGTCGAATTCTTTCATTCGCTCTCGCAGCATCTCCACGGCGGCATTGATAGCCGAGCAAACCGTCGCTGCAACCAGCAGCATATACACATGGATCATCATCAACAGAAATTAGGTTAATTAATTAGTTAAAACCGGTCATCGATCGTCCATGGAAAAGATGAGAAAGCATGCAATCAATCTGCAACCTAGCTAGCTACTAGTAGAGTAGATATCCATGGAAGCAAATTAAGCTCAAGTACACCTCGATAGTTCTCTCCAAGTCTGAGCACCACGGCGCGCTGCACGGCCTCGTCTCCGACGACCACCAGCCCGTGCGGGAGCGCGAGCATCGCCGGTGGCGGCCGTCTCCAGCCGCCGGCCTGGGGCGCCGCCGCGCTGCTCATGATCGGGCGCGAGGTCTAGGGTTCTATCCTACTAGAGAGAGAGAGAGAGAGGCTACCTCATAGCGTTATATTAGTTGATTTGGGAGTAACTGCCTATTACCTGGCGTCAAAAGATAAAATTAATTAAACCTGAGGCGAATGGCATTGGGGAGATTAATGCGAACAGCAAGGGGTTATCTTCTATCGGGATAAGGAGGGACCGAGGGAGGGAGAAACCTCAGAAACGCGAGAAAATCTCGCCAATTTGTTTTTGCGGCGGTTTATATCTGTATCGCTTCGCGCTTGGCTCGCGCGCATAAGACGCGTCACCCTGCAGGCGCGTACGTGCATGAGATGTGTGTGGTATAATGCATTTAAGTGTGGGGATGAAAACGGTATACAGCTAAAACGGTCGAAGAAATTAATCTATATCATTTCCGGCCGTTTTATTTTCAGAGAATACATATTCAGAATACAGACACGGTAGCCGGTACGGTCCAGGAATTTCTGTACCGTTTTCATCCCTGGTAACCCCCACGGTGTTAACCGTACACAACCAAACTCACGTTCAGTAGTACAGAAACACAAAAAGAAACGACACTATAGTTACCGGATTAGCTAAAATCAATGCCTATAGTGTTTTTCCTGCCCAAACACATATTTGTGGGACGTCAACTGAAAGAATTGACACCTTTGTCGATAAATAGGTATTGGTTTTTACTAGAACTGACACATATCTTTCCTATTAGAGAAAAGTGTCGGTTCTAGCTAAAAGCCGACACCTTTTATTTATGTCCTATTGAGGTACTTTATAACCGGCACCTTTGAGGCTATCAAAGAAAGATATCGGTTTTATCTTAGAACCAGTATAGAACCGGCACCTTTGAGACCTCCATTCTTGAAAGTAGGTGTTGGAGGGCCCAGTTAAATAACTGACACCTATATGGTTGTCTGACATAGGTGCAGGTTCTAGTTAAGAACCAACACCTATGAGTTCAATATATAGCTCATCCCCTTCCTCTTGAGCTGATCGAGCAAAGAACAGAGGAGCAAAGAACAGAGCGGCGTCTCTTGTTCTTGCTCGACTAGCTAGAGAAGGGGGGTTTGCTTTAATTTTTTGGTGTTGTTGGCGATTGATTGCTACAAGGTTAGTTTCATTATTTCTGACTCCATTTCGTTCTTGCTTGTTGAATTGAAACGTTTTCTACGTATATATATAAAGTACGCGCAACCGAAACTATTTGTATTTGATATGCAGGGGTAATTTTTCTGTAAACTTTTTTTTATCTTTTTGGGTTCATTTAAATTAGATCATCTTCGGATGACCACATGATATTTAATTATTGGAATTTTGTGACTGTATAATTTGTATGTGAAATTGGAAGGTGTCAACGGATTGTACGTTGACTAAGGTATTTATAGAGTATGAGGATCGTTGGAACCAGAGTATTCGCGAGAGTCGATCAAGCAAACAAAAGACAGAGATTTATAATGGTTTGAGCCTTCAAGGTGAGTAATAACCCTACTTTAGTTTATATGGATCATTGATAAGAAAAAACGTTCAGAATACAATAAGGAATAGCACAACTGACTGATTTCATCGACTAGAGGCTACCAAGGATGGTCCGGCGAAATCTATTCGACGAATATGGCGAAGACTTCCTCCGGATTGCTTCTGGGCGTTGGTTTTGCTAGGACTTGTAATTCGATGCCCCCTTGACCATGGGGGCCTTGTTTATATACTAGAGATTACCTCCTCCTCCAAGTAGAACTCAGAGAAATAGAACGGAATACGACTCAAGGAGACCTTATCTTTCCCGACTAGGACTCTAACACCTTCTATTCCGAGAAGATTATTTTCTTCTCTATTCACCGTATTTGTTTAATTAAAGGATACCTTCTCATATACTATCGGGTATATGGTTCTACTGTATTTCATTAACCCGTGTATAGAAGGTATGCCTTATTTGTGACACTGACAGTAGCCCCCGACTTCAATGCAAATGATTTTACCGACATCCTTCAACTGCTTTTCCGAGAACAACCATTGTCGAACTCATCAGACCGTTCTTGGACGCCGAGAAGGTATAGAGTAGGCGATATGGTTGTCCCAAATCCAAGGACTCAACGCAGGCCAGTCATTTCGATTGAAGTCAGAAAACTTAAATTGTTATAAACAAAAACTGGCTGAAATTCTGGCGACAATTTCTCTGTCTTCCTCGAAATTCGAACCGTCGGATGGGACCTATAAATTATACTTCTGAGATCCATTTGGGTTTTGCTTGCCAAAGCAAAAACCCTAAGCTTCTTCCCTACGCCTCCAATCTTCATCGCCTCATCTTACAAAAAACACTAAACCACAGCCTCCCTCAACCCCTTTTCGCCCGTTCCCCATGGATCTCCCAGAATCCATCATCGGCCAAGCCGAGATGCGGGAGCTGCAGCAAGATGGCGCTCTACCGAGTGCAAAAGTGGTGGCGCGTTCGGAAGAAGGTACGGATCTGTAGGATTGAAGAACGAGAACTAAGCCATGTCACACCCTGAGGTTCTCCCAAATCGTAAAAATTAAATTTAATAATTTATCTGAGAAATTGTTGAATTAAATCTGGAGAAAAACCCAAGTAAATAATGCATTAAAGAAGTGGAAATGGCAAGGTGGAATTTTTCCTGAGTTCCCCATGTCAAAATACATTAACAGGATTTTTAGTGGAATTTTCAGAGCTCTCAAAATAATTTTAACCAATTAAAAACCCTCAAGTGCAATAAATAAATCCCTGGGAAATTCTTTTTCCTTTTCTTTTTCTTTTTCCTCTTCTCGGGCCGTCGACCCGTTTTCTCTCCCTCGGCCCAAGTCGAGCGCCGCCCCGCGCGCCGCTCTCCCTCCCCTCTCCCTCGGCCCAGCCGGCCCAAGCCGCCGCCGCTTCCCTCCTCGGCCCAAGGCCGCGCCGCTCCCCGCGCCCCGCCGTTTCCCCTCCTGGGCCGGCCCAAGGCCGCCCGGAAGTCCGCCGCGCCTCCCCGCGCCGCTCGCCCGCTGACGCGTGGGCCCGCCGCGGCCGAGTCCGCCTCCGACACGGCCGGCCGCCGCGCCCGCGCCGCCGCGTTTCCCGGCGGGATCCCGCCGCGCCGCCCTATTTATTTCCCCCCCCGAGGCCGCCGCCCCTCGTTTTCCCCGCGCCGCCGCCGCCCTAACCCTAGCCGTGAGCGCCGCCGTCGCCGAAGCCGCGCCGCCGCCTTTTCCGCCGTCGGTAAGCGCCGCCGCCGCCGCCTTTTTTCCCCTCTCCGCCGCTCCCGTGCGCGCGCGCTCGCTCCGCCGCTCGGCTGCCGCCCGCGCGGTCGTCGCGCCGCTCCGCCGCCGCCGCGAGCCGCGCTCCGCCGTCCCCGTGCGCCGCCGCCCGCGAGCCGCCGCTCCGCCGCCGCCCCCGCCGCCCAAACCCTAACCCTAGCCGCCCCGCGCGCCTCAGCCGTCGGATCGGCCACTCGGGCCGATCCCGGCCGCCCGCTCCCGCCCCGCGTGGCCGCCACGTGGGCGCCGCGTGGCTGCCGCGTCGGCGCCACGTGTGCGCCACGTGGTGCGCAGCCGCCGCCGCGGCTGACGTCAGCCCTAGCCGCTGACGTCAGCAGTGACGTCAGCCCTAAGGGTTTATTGCGCAATAATTAATTAAGGATTTTTCTGTTTTAGTAAAAACACAGATAACTTCAAAAATTCATAACTAATTCATCCGGACTCCGTTTTAGTTCGTTCAAGTCTCAGAAAATTCATAAAAATGCAGAGAATCCATTAAAAATAGTTTTGTTCTTTGTTTCAGTAGACTTATAGCATGTATTGTTGTTTGCTTTGTTTGTCGTGTAGATTCCGGTAATTCCGATTCTCCGGTTTACTTCGAAGTCGTTGCCGAAGTCGACCCAGCGCAAGAGCAAGGCAAGTCATACTTATTCATTTGATCATGTTGTACCTAAATTGCGAAACAGTCTTATTTTTCTCTAAATACTGCATTGTTTTATAATGTCATCTATGGGATAGTTTACCTATTGTACTCAGCCTTATATTGCGATTACCTTATTCCTTTGATAGCTTGGGAAATAATTTGAATAGTTGCTACAATAGAACTTGCTTAGCCCTGCTTAGAAACATTAGCTCACAATTGGGATATTTAAAGCTTCATTAATACTTAATGATGGTTATTTCATGTTGGCTCGCGATGGTTAATCGTGGGTGATTTAATTAAATGTTTCAACTAAAATATTGATTAATGGTGGGTTGTGAGACATGGTTTTGATGGTCGTGCTCATGACGATTAAGGACCGGTTCGCGGGAAACCCTGGAAGAAGAACCGTGCGTACCACAAGCCAGCGTGGGCAACGGCTGGACTTGAAGTGTAGCTTTCCTCTAGCCGACGTACATTGGTTAGGGTGAGCGTGATGGAGTTTGGATGGGCCCGGCGAGGGTCTATGCGGCTACCGGATTCACCAAGGCTCGAGGGGGGGCTGCCCACTGCCTTTTGAGGAGTGGGGGTGAAACCCGAGGTGGTACGATTGGTTAGAGGGGGTTATGCGAAGGGTCCTGTCACAGCTCCTTTTCCGGTATACCGTGGTGGTATGTCGGCGCACAGTAATGTGTTGTAGGACTGTGTCTTGTGGGTACAGATATACACCTCTGATCAGAGTAAAACTATTTGAATAGCCGTGTCCGCGGTTATGGGCGATCAACCAGATTCACCGTGATTAGTTGAATTCTTAAATAATTTGACTTAATGGAAATGGTTTAGTTCAGGTGGATGGTTGGGCCTGTCGCAACGTGGTGTAGCGTTGGACAGTGATCATTTAATTATGACTAATTAATTCAACTGTTTTACTGTTTTCAACTATTGTTTTTAAATGCGTATTTTATGCAAAATAACCATTGCAGCTCTCCTTTGTTATTACTTGCATCATTATTTTACTTTCCGGTATGACTTGTTGAGTACAGTGGGTAGTACTCAGTCTTGCTTTATTTTTTTTCCCACACCAGAGTTGGAGTTTGTTTCAGAGGAAGACTTTTCAGAAGAGTAGGCTTGTTGCTACCGTCGAGGATTGCCTGTGGAGTGGAGTCGCTACGTTGCGAGTGTTTAGTTTTTTTTAGATTAGTTGTTTTTTTTTCCGCTGCAGTTTTGTAAGAGATTTTTATTGTTTTGTAAGACGTGGATCTGTATGGCAACTTTGTCATTTGTGTACCCTGGCTGGTCCTGGACAGGGATTTTAATACACAATTTGCTTTGGAAATTCTGGTAGTGAATTTCTGGGCGTGACAAGCCAACCAGAGGGGGGGTGAATGGTTGTAATACTCAACAAAAACTTTTAGCGGAATTAAAAGTTACCCTCAAATCGATGTAGATCGGTCTGACCGGAATAGATCAGCAAGTCTGACCATCCTGTCCTGCCGATCTGACCGCTTCAATGCCTCCGGTTTGACCACTGGTGTCTCGCCGATTAGACCACCGAAACCCGAGCAAACACAAATTGAAGATCTCTCAAAGTAGATGACAACTTTATTACTTCTCTCTGTGTTTACAAAGTGCAACAGCAGCACTCCTCATGAAAATCTCGATTAAACTCGAAACCCTAACTAAACTTTCAACTCAACGCTCTCCAAAGCGATACCGGGAGGCCACACCCTCCCTCTCTATTTATACATGAGGTAGGCAGCCTAAAGCCACGAACCAAACTTATACAAGAAGTCCTAATCCACCTAGAAAACCTTCCCATACAAGAAACCAACTTTACATATTCCAATTTTACCAAATTTGGACTCCTTCCAAATTTGACTCCGCATCCCATACGCACACAATATCTCCATCGTATGCCATATGAAAACTTCACCAACCACGTGCATTAATCTTTAGCTTAAGTATCGCGACGTATGCCATATCTAACCGTCCGGATGTCATCTTATCTCCAAGTTGACTCCCGATTCATCATCGGCAATACTCTCCCGAGACGTAAAGATTACCTACACATGAATCAAACAAAGAAACCATATCCGAGCACAAGCTATCCAAACTTGACTCATTGTTAGCACACAACAGTATTACATACGCATAGTATCCATCTAGAAGCCATACACACGAATTAATCACAGATATCCAAAGAAACAACCCGAAACCAAAATCGACACAGAGTCGGCCGGTCAGACCGCGGGCTGGCCGGTCTGACCGTACACATACCTCCGGTCTGACCGGCCTTACCTGCCTGGTCTGACCGGACGCATACCTCTGGTCTGACCGGCTTTACCTGAGCGGTTTGACCGGACACAACAGAAACAGCAGTCCCTGTTCACCGTCTAAAAATTCAATCATCTCAAAAACCACTTCGCCAATAATCTCCAAATATCAAAACCAATAACCTCAGATGCCAATTGTTCATCACAACAAAAGAATCAAACACACCTAAAGTTTACAATCTCCTCCTTGATGAACACATTGGCAAACCCATCAAAAATGTTTATTTGATGTTTGAAAAAATAAAAACAAAAACAAAAATTTCTCCTCCTTTGAAAAAAAAACAAAGAAAGAAAAACAAAAGAAAAACACTTGCATTGTTTGTCATGTTTGTATCTCTTCTCTCCCTTTTGACAATGATTTCATCCAGCATAAGAATTATGTTCAGTGAATATGCAAGAGCTTAATAACATACATATAGTAATTCATGTCATGTGTTGCAACAAAGAGAAGATAAACCCATCAATTATATAGCAAGCATAAACTAGAGTATAATCATAAACCAAAGATTTTACAATGAAGGTAAATAATACAATCAAGATTCATGAATTCAAAAGATTTATAATGCAACATCTTTACAAACACATAGATTGAAAAATAAATCCACATATATAGACCTATTGCAAGCATTACTCTTTCCCAAATTAGCTTTAACTCAAAACAACCAAGAGATTTTTCATATTTATTTGAGCCCCTTTTTTTCATATTTTTCTCAATTTTTTCAATTATTCTGAGTACGTCCTTGTCTTCAAGACTGTTTTCAAGGATTCGGCACCTATTATTTTTGCTCATATTGAATACGTCCTTGTCGTCAAGACTGTTTCCAACGATTCAGTATTAATTTTTTTCTCATAAATTTTTATTCTCTTGCACAATGAGCAATTTAAAAACTATTTGAGGAATAACAATTCAACAAATCATATATATAAGCATTTACAATCCAACCTATGCATTAGTATCAATATTGCATATTTGATTAGTTCAAATATGAAATTTAAAGTGTCATGCATCATCTCCCTTAACAACAATATCTAAACCTTATGAAAATACTAAAATTCATACAAGCTATAAAATAGACAAATAAACCTTCAAAGTAGTGCTAGCATGAACAAAAAACACTATATGCATAATACCAAACTCTCTTTTAATTTGTTTCTTTCAATTGTTGCTTGATAAATCGAATAGCACAAAAACTCCGCCTCAAACCATGCCAAAAGGATGAATGATTCCCAACTCTCCACGAAGAAAAGAAAAACGAGATGAATCCAATGGTTTAGTGAAAATATCCGCAAGTTACAATTTTGTATCTAAAAATTTCAATTCAACATCTCCCTTTTCAACATAATCCCTCAAAAAATGAAAGCGAATTTCAATGTGCTTTGTGCGTGAGTGTTGTACAGGATTCTTTGCAATGTTAATAGCACTTGTATTGTCACAAAACAGAGGAACCTTTTGAAAAACAAGACCATAATCTTTCAAAGTTGAAATAAGCCAAAGAATCTAAGAACAACAGCTAGCAGCAGCAACATATTCTGATTCAGCAGTTGATTGGGCTATACTAGATTGTTTCCTAGAAGACCATGCAATCACTGATATACCAAGAAAATGACATGTTCCACTAGTACTTTTCCTATCAATTCTACAGCCCGCAAAATCAGCATCAGAATATTCACTTAAACATATAGAAGATGAAGTAGAATACCAAATTCTAAATTCAAGTGTATGATTCAAATACCTCATTATTCGCTTGACCGCTTGACGATGTGAAGCACGAGGAGAAGCTTGAAAGCGTGCACACAAACACACAGCAAATTGTATGTCTGGCCTAGAAGCAGTTAGATACAACAAAAATCCAATGATACTTCTATACTCCTTTTAATCCACAGCTTCACCATCTTCATCAATATCCAACACAGCAGTAGAACCAATTGGTGTAGAGATTGGCTTGCTATTCTCCATTTTGAAACGTCTCAAAAGATCCTTGGTATAATTCGTTTGATGCACAAACGTACCTTGAGGTGTTTGCTTAATTTGCAATCCTAAAAAGTACGATAATTCACCCATCATACTCATCTTAAATTCCCTGCGCATAGTCTCAGCAAACTCTACAACCAAGGCGTGAGTAGAACAACCAAAGATGATATCATCCACATAAATCTGAACAAAAACTTGATTATCACCATGCTTAAGAACAAAAAGCGTTTTGTCAATCTTTCCCATTTGAAAACCTTTCGCAAGCAAAAAGTTTTTAAGTCTATCATACCATGCCCTAGGTGCTTGTTTCAAACCATACAAAGCTTTTGATAATTTAAAAACATGGTTGGGAAAATCAGGATTTTCAAAACCCGGTGGTTGTTTAACATAGACTTCCTCCTGTATATAGCCATTTAGAAAAGTACTTTTAACATCCATTTGATACAATTTAAAACCTTTTGAAGCAGCAAAAGCTAACAAAAGTCTAATTGCCTCAAACCTAGCAACAGGAGCAAAAGTTTCATCAAAATCCAGACCCTCCACCTGAGTAAAACCTTGAGCAACAAGTCTAGCTTTATTGCGCACAATTAAACCATCCTCATTTTGTTTATTTTTGAAAACCCACTTGGTTCCAATAATATTATGTCCAGAAGGTGGTTCAACTAAAGTCCAAACTTTGTTTCTCTCAAAATTTTCAAGTTCTTCATGCATAGCGTTAATCCACAATTCATCAGTTAGTGCATGAGTAACATCTTTGGGTTCAAAAGAAGCAACAAATGCAGAATTTGCACAAACATCATGAGTTGTTACCTTAGACCTTGTAGTCCGCTCACCTATATTACCAATAATTTGTTCCGGCGGATAATGTCGTTGAATGTGCAAAGGAGCAGTGATTTCTGAAGTTATTTCATATTCTGTACCCTCACTGGTCGAAGTTGTAGCCTCTGGAGGACCATCCCGATCAGCATCAACAGAACCGGAAGCCGATGACCCTGGCCGGTCTGATCGCGTCTCCTGCGCCGGTCTGACCGACTTATCCAAATTTCCAAATTTCATGACAAAGCACTTGCAACAAAAAACACGCAAATGTGAAACTTTGAGTTGATGTCCAAAACGAAGCTCATAAGAAGTTTTTCCAAGTTTTGATCTCAAGAAAACACGATTGGAAATATAACATGCAGTATTAATAGCTTCGGCCCAAAATTTTCTAAGAGTATGATACTCATCAAGCATTGTTATAGCCATCTCAACCAAAGAACGATTTTTTCTCTCAACAACACTATTTTGTTGCGGAATACGAGGAGAAGAAAATTGATGTTCAAGACCTTTTTCATTGCAAAATTGTTCAAAAGAAGCATTCTTAAATTCACCACTATTATCACTTCTGATTCGCTTCAAAGAACCGGGAAGTTCACAATTCAACCTAAGATACAAACTCCGAAAGTGTCCAAAAGCCTCATCCTTACTTGCCATAAAGAAAACCCAAGAATATTGAGAAAAATCGTCAACAACAACCAACACAAACCACTTTCCTCCAACAGATTGCACTGTAGCTGAACCAACAGTGTCCATGTGTAAGAGCTGTCCCGGTGCATCCGTCATCACAGAAAAAATAGGAACATGTGAAGAAGCAACCATCTTAGCATGACGACACGATGTACAAACCAAATCAAGATCTTTCTTAAGTTTAGGCAAACCACGTACAAGATCCAAACCACTTAATCTAGCGAGATGATCTAAACCAACATGTCCAAGTCTACGATGCCAAAACATCAAATCTTTGTTGAATTTAGTAACCAAACATGTTACAACAGGTGAAACAAGATTTTCAAAATCAGCTTTAAATACTCTTCCAAAGCAAGAAATATTCAACACAGAGTCACCACAAGAATAAAATACTTTACTTCCAGTTTTCTTAAAATGAACCTCAAAATTCTCATCAACAATTTATGAAACCGAAAGCAAATTGTATTTTAAATCCTTAACCAAAGCTACTTCTTTCAATTCAAACTTGTTATTTACCTTGACAGATCCTGTAGCAAGAACGGCACTAGTCGAAGCATCACCAAAGATAATCGATTTCGTCTTGGATGCCATCTTGAGGGAGAAGAACCAATTTTTATCACCGGTCATGTGCCGCGAACAACCGGAATCCACAATCTACACGTTCTCCTTCCTCGCCACCAAAGCCTACACACAAGAAGATGTCGAAGCCTCAGTACTAGGGTTAGATAAAAGAAATTTAGGAATCCAGTACTGAGACACACGACTAGTAGATCCAATAGGCATATATCCACGAGCAAAAACAGTTTGAGAGTTTTCAGAAAAATTTCTTCGAGGCCGGTCTGACTGAAGTACAGTAGCCGGTCTGACCAGGGGCCGGTCTGACCGCTTCTGTATCTCCGGTCTGATCGGAGCCCGTTCTGACCGACGCTCAGTAGCCGGTCGGATTGGTCGCCGGTCTGACCGCAACCCACTGCAGTCTGACCGGTTTCCTCGAGAAAAAAATCAGATTTCTGCCACTTAGATTTACCAAAAACAATCTCTCTTTCTTTTTTCTGTTTACGTGCTAATCTGAAACAAAAACCAACAAGATGACCATTTTTGCCACAAAAGGAACAAGTATACTTTTCCCTAGCAGTTAATGATTTTGAAATATTAGTTTTAGTTTCTTTTAGTGTAGCAGAAAGAGAGGGCATAATTCCAGCAGATTTAAAAACTGTTTTTACACCATTAGGTTTTGTCAAAATTTCACCATGTTCAGTCATTTTCAAAACATTGGGTTGATTTTTGGTGAAATGATCATGAACATCAAAACCTACACCCCTATTGTAGCTAGTCACTTTAGATTGATCCAAAATCATGTTAAGTTGTTTCTTACCACCAGAAAATCTTTCCAAAGAACTTTTCAAATAAGAAACCTCTTTTTCCAAATTTGCACAATTTTCACAATCTACCATGACACCTTTGTTTTGACGACATTTTGGACAAGAAAGCACTTCATCATATTTTACAATATCTTCCATATACTCAACACGACGCAAAGCATCTTTCAATCTCATCTTGTTTAGTGTACATGTTGAGCAATTCAAAATACTGTGTTGTTTTACCTTTTTTTAGCACAAATCATGTTAAACATCGAACTAGCATAAAAAACAACTTGATATTTTTTCAACAATTTTTTAGTTAAAAACAATTCATCCAAAGTGCGTGTGTACATGGCAAATCCAAGAGCAAAAGAAGATTTCAATTTCAAAACATGAGCAACATTAATTTGTCTAATTTTTGAAATTTCATTCATTAAAATCTCATAATTTTTGCAATCATCATCATCAGGAATAAGAGATTTCAATCTAGCAATTTCAGCATTTAGAGATTCAATCATAAACTCTTGTTTTTTATACATCTTCTCACACTTCTTATTTTTTGCACTTAAAACAAGAATAGCTTCCTCAACAGAACTCACCTCATTGTCCTCATACTCTGAATCCGATTCACCACGAGCCATGAAGCAAACACCGGAGATGTTCTGTTCCTTCTTCTTGTCTTCATCACTATCAAAATCTATATTGCTTAATGGCTCAAAAGCAGCATAGACTTGAGTCAACACCTTCCTGACCACATCCTTGGATTTCTTTCCCTTGAACGTGCTGTTCGGCTTGGGCTTGTCGTCCTTGGTTTTCTCTCCACCGTTGTCTTCCTTCTTGCCTCTCCCAAGCTTAGGACAATGTGAACGAATGTGACCAAGTGCACCACATTCAAAGCAACGAGTTTGACCTCCTCTTTTTCTATACCTGACGTTGTTCACAGCTTGAGAAGTCTTGTTAGCAGCCAAAACCAAATCCTTCTCCTCGAACAGTTCGAGTTGCTCATCGGACATGGCATTAATCAAAGCAAGAGCGGTAGAATTTGACGAAGAAGCACCAACATCCAAAAAAGTCGAGGGAGAAACCAAAGCACTAAACTTAGAATCTATCTTGCAAGAAAAATATTCATCTCATGAGTTTTGAGTTTTGTGTAAAGTGAATCCAACGTCAAAGTAGACATATCGACAGACTCTTGAATAGATGTAACCTTCATCTCCCAAATAGACCTATCAAGACCATTCAAAAAGTGACGAAAAACCTTAGATTGTGTGTAATTTGAGTCATAAGAAGAATCAACAGATCTAAGATCACCCAAAATCTTATTAAATCTACCAAGATAATCATCCAAAGCTTCTCCAGGTTTCATCTCAAATTTTATGTATTCCCTTTTGAAAAGATCTCGACGAAGTTCTTTAATGTTAGTAGTTCCTTGATGAAAGTTTCTCAAGGCATTCCAAATCTCATAGGCGGTTTCAAGATGTGACACACGATCAAAATCTGAACAAGAAATTCCACTCAACAAAATATTACGAGCTTTGCAATTGTTATTAAACTCAGTTTTCAAAGGTTCAATAGAAATTTGATCAGGAATCTCATAAGGAAGAGCAACCTTTTGCCAAACATCATAATCTTGAGCCATAATGTAAGATTGCATCTTATGACACCAATAAGCAAAATCCGAACCATCGAAAATATGTGGCTTAGTTGAAAACTTATTAGCCATGGCTTAAAACTCTAGATCGGTAAAAATCCAAAGAAGAAGAACGAGGCTCTGATACCACTTGTAGGATCGAAGAACGAGAACTAAGACAACCAGAGGAGGGGTGAATGGTTGTAGTACACAAAAACCAAAACTTTTAGCGAAATTAAAAGTTACCCTCAAATCGATATAGATCGGTCTGACCAGAATAGATCAGCAGGTTTGACCGCTTCAATGCCTCCGGTTTGACCGCTGGTGTCTCGCTGGTTAGACCGCCGAAACCCGAGCAAACACAAATTGAAGATCTCTCAAAGTAGATGACAACTTTATTACTTCTCTCTGTGTTTACAAAGTGCAACAACAGCACTCCTCACGAAAATCTCGACTAAACTCGAAACTCTAACTAAACTTTCAACTCAATGCTCTTGAAAGCGATACCGGGAGGCCACACCCTCCCTCTCTATTTATACATGAGGTAGGCAACCTAAAGCCACGAACCAAACTCAT
This sequence comes from Oryza officinalis, assembly GCA_008326285.1. Lineage (NCBI taxonomy): Eukaryota > Viridiplantae > Streptophyta > Magnoliopsida > Poales > Poaceae > Oryza > Oryza officinalis. The sequence goes on along the minus strand of BDMV01000001.1, from coordinate 18,752,975 downwards.
ACAAGAAGTCCTAATCCACCTAGAAAACCTTCCCGTACAAGAAACCAACTTTACATATTCCAATTTTACCAAATTTGGACTCCTTCCAAATTTGACTCCGCATCCTATACGCACACAATATCTCCATCGTATGCCATATCGAAACTTCACCAACCACGTGCATTAATCTTTAGCCTAAGTATCTCGATGTATGCCATATCTGACCGTCCGGACGTCACCTTATCTCCAAGTTGACTCCCGAACCATCACCGGTAATACTCTCCCGAGACGTAAAGATTACCTACACATGAATCAAACAAAGAAACCATATCCGAGCACAAGCTATCCAAACTTGACTCATTGTTAGCACACAATAGTATTACATACGTATAGTATCCATCTAGAAGCCATACACACGAATTAACCACAGATATCCAAAGAAACAACTCAAAACCGAAACCGACACAGAGTCGGCCGGTCAGACCGCGGGCTGCCCGATCGGACTGGAAGCATACCTCCGGTCTGACCGGCACTACCTGAGCGGTCTGACCGGACACAATAGAAACAGCAGTCCCTGTTCACCGTCTGAAAATTCAATCATCTCAAAAACCACTTCGCCAATAATCTCCAAATATCAAAACCAATAACCTCAGATGTCAATTGTTCATCACAACAAAAGAATCAAACACACCTTGAGTTTACAGGATCCTCTGATAAATCTTGGGCAAATGATCATGCTAGTCTCTTTCGTCCAATGCGGTTTTCCTGTTCCTCCTTCCGAGTTTCTATATTTGCTTCTTGACTTCTATGGAATCCACCTCCTTCACCTCAACCCGAACTCCATTGCCTTCTTGAGCATCTTTACGCATCTATGCAAGGCATACCTTGGGGTACAACCCTTTCTAAATTTGTTTAAATACTTTTATGAGGTTAGATGGATGGAGGTCTCAAAAATCTCAAGATGTTATGGCCTCCATCTTCGGGATGGGATGAAGAACGAGTACATCCCCTTTAATTGCCCATCTTCAAGGAAAGATTGGCGTAAGAGTTGGTTCTATCTCCACATCGAGGATAGATCTCCTATGCTTGAGGTCCCCGATGAGAAACCGACGCGCTTAGACACATGGACCTCCAAACCCTTAATAACTCCTGCCTTGGCGAGTTTAGTAGAAAAGATCCATGATCTTCGAGAATGTGGTCTAACCAGATACGAAGTCATTCAAGACTTTGTCCTTAGTCGGATCCAACCTATCCAGGTCCGTTCTCACCCCGCATACTTGTACATGGGGGAACAAGACGAGACGCGGCTATTGCACCGGGGTATATTTTACAGTTCCCTTATTGACATAAAAAACCTTAATATTCTTTGGTTGATAATGTTGTCATTTTTGTTTCCATCATAGAGCTCCTTGAGGACACCATGGCCGAGCATGTCAGCAAGGTGGTAGTTGACTCACCGTCGTCCGCCGCCAACATGACCACTCCACTTTGTGACCTTCCGTCGACAGATCGGGACGCCATCGTGAATGTAAGTACTTCCGACCACTCCATGTCATTCATTTTAATGCCCATAGGAGTAGTAATCTTGATTATGTCAGGCATTACCTTTGACGGATATAATTGGTTCGCTCGTTGATCACCAGGCGTCCGCTTCCTTGAAGGAGCAGGCGGTTTCTGAACAAGCAGTCGTGGCCCTCGCCCCTAGAGGTAGTGGATTAAAGAGGAAATGTTGACCCATGCTGCCAAAGACCTCGGGGCGGGGAAGCTAGTCCGGACTGGTGGCACCGAGGTGACGCCCTAAACTCAGGTTCACCTTACAATTACGGTAATCGTTTCCGCCCTCACCCTTGCTTTTCTATAGACTAGCTCTAGTGCAAAGCCAGCCATCACGAAGAAGGCACCGCCGCTGAAGAAGCAGAAAACTGAGTAAGTGAAATCCTGGCCTACCAATATTCATCTTTCTTGTTATCCACCCTCTGTAGTAATGAGACTCCTTTAGCTGCAGCACCTTCCCTTCGAACTCAGGTCAGAGCACTGGAGCCCCTGAAGAGGTGAGCTCTAAGTCGCCTCTCTCGACTGCCGTTCTTTCCCCGCATCCCCCTCAATCGGCGCCCTCACGGTCTCGGGGCCATCTTCGTCCACCGACAAGCTTTTGCATGCTTGTCAGCTGATTGAGACAAACGCTCGAGATATCGTCGCCGAGATCGGATGGCTTGGGAAAGCCGTGTCTACTACCAATAACCATGTCATGGTGCTGGAAGCCCAGCTTAGAGAAGCACGGGCCGACAATGCCAAACTGCGAGAGGTGGTGACGGGGCACGACCGACAGCGTTGGGGTCTCGAACATGAGCTTACGGAAACAAGGACAACATGTCCTCCCTCCGTCAAGCCCTGCATGAGAACTATGGGCATCTCGACATGGTGGCGAAAAGCTTGGGGAAGCACGTCGAGCACCCAGCCTTCCCCGATGAGACGACCGTGATTGGTCCCTTGGGACCCTCATCATGGCGTTGGAGACCAGCACCAACGACCACAATGAGCAAGTAGCGGATGGGGTGCACATCGGGCTCAAGTCCTGGGCCTGTCATGTCCTCGCATGCCTCAGGCTCACCCACCCCGAGATCAACCTAGAAGAGGTGATGACCAAAGGGGGAGCCAACGAGCGCTGCGACGACATCATGTCAGAGGTGGAGGAACTCGGGGATTCGGTCATCCCCTTTTTTGAAGAGTAAATTTTTTGATTTCACCCTTTATTGTAATAGATACGGACAAGTATTGGGCTTAATGTGTAGAAAACATTTCCCATTTGCTATATCCGATTCTGAATTTCCGTCTACTCGATGTCTTTGTATTGTAGATTTCTCGAAGTTGTGAATGAGGACGTCCAGCAAGGCGGACATCCGTCACATATACTTGTCGAACCCAGTACGCCCCTCCTTGACGCCAAGTGATGGAGGATGTGCCCTTGTTGCCGTCGCTTCTGGCAACGCCTTGGTCTCCAAGGAGGACCAAGTGACGTCGCTACGCAAACAATGCCATAGTAAGAAAACTGTAACATTGCAGCATACTGTCTTTGTACTCAGACCAAAGATTTGCTAATGATGTTATTTTTCTAGACCTTGGACGTTCTCTTGCAGAGATGGAAGGACGGGCAGAGTACTAGAAAACTATGTACAAGAAGGAAGGACTGGAGAAGGCCGCCGACAACATCAGGAAAGATCAGGGCACGAAGCTTCTGAGGGGCAGGGAGATATGGATCTCAGCGCACCTCGAGAACTGCTGCTCCGTTCTACAGCGATTATGCATAGAGTTGCACGTGGCTCGCCCTCCTCCCAAGAAGTCGGTCTCCGGGTACCTAGGGTGGATATGAGATACATGTAGTGTGCTTCTCAGCAGTGATCAACGGATCGACGACAGCCTAAAGTAGGAATGTCATCGAGCCAGCCGATACGCCGGAGGACACGTACTCGCATGTATCCATGAATCTTGTCCCTAGTTGGACCTGAACTTCCTTCGGCAGGGATTTGCGCGTTTTCGGAGGACTGCCGCTGAGATCGACCAACTTGCGCAATCCCTCGCTCCTCTGGTTGTAGATATCTTCTCCACGATGAACTGGTAATGGCCTTCTTGGTAGATTTAGTTGCCGTATTGCCCTGTAAAGTAATCTAGACAAGACATTAGTAGAAACTAAAACTTGATCAATTTTTATAAGCTATTAGAGCATATGACAATAAGAGAGTACTCCTAGCCCTTAGCTAGTTTTATGGAAAACATATTTGATAAAAGTAGCTTAAATTTTCATATTTGATCGAATTGAAGCAGCGAATTCCCAGCCCCTAGCCGTGAAGTTGGGAAAACCAATTCCCGATTACATGACAAGTTAATACGTTACAGTAGGTACTCTGACATGGCCAAATCTGACATGGCCATTTGACCCTTAGCGTTCGACTAGCTCTCCCCGACCAAGGTGCTGAGACTCGGTAACTAGTAGGCATTAATGTAATAGATCGATAGGAAAAGTCTTCAATTTGTGGCATTATGAAGCAAAAGGGGTTCATAGAACAAAACACTGAAATAAATAAGACAAAAGATGCATATACGTATAAAAACTGATACAAATCAACTTACAGGTTAGCCTCTAGCCTTATACATAGAATTTTCGTAGTTGATCAATGTTCCAAGAATTGGATAACTCGCAGCCTTCATCGGCAGCAATTTTGTACGCACCTGGTCATAACACTTGTACTACTGTGTATAGTCCCTCCCACTTTGGGGAGAGCTTGTTACGCCCTGCCTGGTTCAATACTCGTCGAAGGTCGTAATCGTCGATGTCAAGTGTACGAGCTTGAATGCACTTCTCGTGATAGCGACGTAGGGCTTGCTGATATCTGGCTGCTCGGATGGCTACTCGTTCTTGGTGTTCTTCCAATAGGTTGACGTCGTCTGCTCGCCTATTGCCCTGGTCCACATCTGAATACTCCCATACTAGTGTTGATCGATAGTGTAGCTTAGTAGGGAGCATGGATTCAGATCTGTACACAAGAAAGAAAGGTGTCTCTTTGGTTGGTGTAGTCGACGTGGTACGGACGACCCATAGAACAGAAGGAAGCTCCTCAACCCATCATGAGTCCTAGGCCAGAAGCCTATCGGATACATGTGTTTTGATCTCTTGGAGCATGATCCCATTTGCCCACTCGACTTATACGTTGCTATGTGGATAAGACATTGATGCGAAGCAAATTTTGACCCCGTATTCTAAGCAGTAGTCCTGGAAGGCAGCGCTCGTGAACTGGGAGCTGTTGTCCGTCAATATTTGATTTGGAAGCCCGTATCGACAAAATATCCCTTTGATGAACTTGATTGCGTTTCGGCTTTGATTTCTTTTGTTGGCTTCACTTCAATCCACTTAGTAAATTTATTTATAGCCATGAACAAGAATTTGTAGCCGCTTTGTCCTCTTGGGAAAGGTCCGAGAATGTCCAGCCCCCAACACAAGAACGACTAGGACAAATGGATAGTTTGGAGGGCTTGAGCTGGTAACTTGGTGTGCTTGCTGTGAAACTGACAGGCTTCGCATCGTTGTACCATGTCAGAGCATCTTGAAGTGTCATTGGCTAGTAAAAACCTTGTCGGAAGGCCTTGCCGACCACCGTTCTCGCTCTAGCGTGTGACCCGCAGATTTCTTTGTGGATGTCGAGCAGTAGCTCTTTGCCATCGTCGGACATGACGCACTTCAGCAGTACTCCATTGGTGGCTTTCTTGTATAGATCATCCCTAATCATACAATAAGCCTTGGCTTGTCGAGAGAGCTTCTCTACTTGCATGTCGTCGTCCGGCAGCTTGTCAATGTTGAGGAATTCGATGAGTGGCGTGCACCAATCCATATTTATCTTGATGTCAGTGACGAGCTTGTCGTTCTGAGTAGTAGCCCCGAAGCCAACATCGGTGGTGCTATCGATATCGTCGTCCGGTGAACTCTTGATTGAAGGATTGGCTAGCACCTCAAGAAATGTACCAGGTTCCATAGGTTCTCTTCTAGAAGCTCGACGGGCAAGGTTGTTGGCATCGGCATTGTCTTTACGGTAGATGTGGTGTACCTTGAACCCGTTGAACCTTTTTTCCAGCTTTCTGACTTCGGTGAGATACTTGGACAACTCAGAGTTAGAGCACTTGTAGTCCTTATGCACTTGGTTAGCCACTATTTTTGATTCCCTATTCACAATTAGTCGCTTGACCCCGAGTGATACGGTGGCTCTTAGTCTGACGAGAAGTCATTCATATTGGACAGTGTTGTTAGTTGCATGAAATTTTAGTTGCACGGCATGTCGAAACTGATCTTCGGTTTGTGAAGTTAGAACAAATCCAGTGCCTACTTCTTGGCTGTTGAAGGCTCCATCGAAGGCCATTGTCCATCGCTCATTTTTCGTTCGGTCAATTTTACCGTCCTCGAGGGCGGTCCAGTCGGTGATGAAATATGCGAGTATCTGTGACATGATGGCTGTTCATGGAACGAAGTGGACATCAAATTAGCTAAGCTCGATGACCCATTTGGCAATGCGTCCTATGACTTTCTTGTTTCTGACAACCTCACCAAGGGGGTACGAGGAGATGACCATGACCTTGTGAGCCTGGAAGTAGTGGTGCAGCTTTCGGGATGTCATATCCACGGCGTAGAGCAGCTTCTGGATCTGAGGATATCTGGTCTTGGCGTCGTGCGGTACTTCACTGACATAGTAAACTGGGCACTATATCTTCTCGCGCTCGACAACGATGACGGTGCTTACGGAGTATGGTGTTGCAGCGATGTAGAGAAAGAGCTCCTCTTGTGGTTGTGGGGCGACGAGGATAAGTGGATTGGCGAGGTAACACTTGAGTGCGGAGAATGCCTCCTTGGTTTCAGTTGTCCACTCGAACTTTTCTTGTTTCTTTAAAAGGTTGAAGAAGGATAGTCCTCGTTCTTTCATCCTTGCCACAAATCGACTTAGAGCTGCCATATATCCTGTAAGCTTCTAAACTTCATTGGGCCTTGTCGGCGACTTCATGTTCTCGATGGCCTTGATCTTGTTCGAGTTTGCTTTGATACCTCGTCTGGAGACAAGGAAGTCAAGCAGTTTGCCTGATGGTACTTCGAATGTGCATTTCTCTGGGATTAACTTGAGCCGATTCTTCAAAGATTGTTGAACATTTCCCATAGGTCATCAATGAGGCGATCTCGCGTCTTTGTTTTGACCATGATATCGTCAATGTAGGCTTCAACGTTGTTGCCAAGTTACGATTGGAATGCCCCCTGAATCTCACGTTGGTACGTGGACCCGGCACTGATCAGGCCGAAGGGCATCTTGACATAGTAGAATACACCGAAGGGCGTGATGAAGGCTGTCTTTTTCTTGTCCTCCTTGGTCATGTTGATTTGATGGTACCTATAATAGGCGTCGAGAAAACTCAACAACTCACATCTAGCGGTAGAATCTATTAGTTGGTCGATACGTGGAAGGGGGAAGTAGTCTTTCGGGCACGCCTTGTTTAGGTCAGTGAAATCTACGCACATCCTCCATTTGCTGTTGGCCTTGCGCACCATGACTGGATTTGCGAGCCATTCTGGATGAAGGACTTCTCTGATAAAACCAGCTTTGAGAAGTTTGTCGAGTTCTTCTCGTATAGTCTCTTTGTGGTCTGGAGCAAAACGACGCAATTTTTGCTTGATGGGTTTTGCGTCGGGTCGGACCATCAATTTGTGCTCAATCACCTCCCTATGGACACTGGGCATGTCAGACGGTTGCCAAGCGAATACGTCTGCATTGTTGTGGAGGAAGGTGATGAGCTCAAGCTCCTATTTGCTATCAAGCTCGGCCCCGATCTTGACCATCTTGTCGAGGGTGCTACTAGTTAGCAGGATTATCTTTATCGCGCCGTCTAGTTTGGGTGCTAGATTGGGCTTGGTCACTTTTCGAGTAGGTTCAGTTGGGGCAGGCATGGTGGGAGTTTGCTCGATCATGTCGAGGCTTCTCTTGTCACATTGCACGGCCATCTTCGCATTCTCCGATATTGTGATTGTCCCCTTGGGTCCTGGTATCTTGATCAGTTGATAAGCATAGTGTGATGCTGCCATGAACTTGGCCAGTGCTATCTTTCTGAGAATAGCGTTCTAGGCCGTATCGAATTTGGCTACGTCGAACGTGATCTACTCCGTTCGAAAGTTGTCAGCTTTGCCAAATGTTACCGGCAACATGATCTTTCCTAGAGGCCTTGACGATGACTCTGCGGTAATGCCGTGGAATGGCTATTCTGAAGGGACGAGCTCGCTTCTCGGGATCCCCATTGCATCAAACATGCTGGCGAAGAGGAGGTTGATGGAGCCGCTGCCATCGACGAGGACTCGGGCAACATTGACGTTTCGAATGGTAGGTTTGACCACTATCGGATATCATCGGGGGGCTATCATCGGGGTTGGGTGGTCAGCGTTGGAGAACTTGATCTTCTGATCTAACACCGTCCCCCGGGTTGTTGGGCACACTTCCTTGTATTCCCTTTTTGAAGAATAAGAAGCTGAGCCGCCAAAGTTGTGGGCCACGTATTGACCAAAGTCGATGAAGAAGGAAAACTCTGGTTCGTCGTCGGTCAGAGGATTACGGTCGTCCTTCTCTACCACGCGAACCCTTTTTCCCTTGTCTTGGGCGATGCTCCTATCCATAGCCTTCTGGAATACGTTGCACTCCTCGAACATGTGAGCGCTGGTTTTGTATACCGGACACCACTGTCATACTGGGCCGTCGTCTTGTGGAGGAGGTCATTGGGAAGCATGCTTAACTTGTTCTGTGACAAGTACCTCCGACCGTGCCTTTCTCTTTTCTTCTTTCTTGCGACTTGGTTTCAGGTTGTCCTTTTTAGCCGGTTGCTTCTCTTTCGCCACTTTCTCCTTCTCGCCGTTTCTTCGGATAGCTTCGTCTGCATGGACGCACCTATCAATGATCTCAAACAGCTTCATGGTGAATGTCACCTGCCTTGTTGCCAGCTCTTGAATCGTGTAGCGATCTCGGACGCCGGATTTGAAGGCCCGTATCACAGATGCATCGATGATCTTGGGTATTATGTTCTGACACTCGTTAAAGTACCGAATAAAGTCTCGGAGGATTTCACTAGGCTTCTGTATAAGGGCATAGAGATCGTCCTCGACCGTGTGCCTCTTATAGGTGCCTTGAAAATTTGTGACAAACTGCTTCCAAAGATCCGCCCAGGAAGATATCGAGTTTCGGGGAAGATGAATGAGCCATGACCGAGCAGATCCCTTCAACGTTGCTGGCAAATAATTTGCGAGTGTGTTGTCGTCTGTGCCGGCGGCATATAGAACAGTAGAGTAGATGTGCAAGAACACCTTTGGATCTATGCTCCCGTCGTACTTCTCTATTGCTGCGGGACGGAATTTCGGGGGCCAATTTACTTCTCGAAGGAAAGGTTTAAAGATCCTACATCCACCTCCAGGTAGAAATGGCGGCTGGCGACCACGACGGCCACGCGAACCGCCCATAGAAAACGACGAAGAAGATGATGAGGGATGTAGCATACCCAAAATTCTAAATTTCAACTTTTGCATCTAAAATATTGAAAATGATTGTTGTGATTTAGAAACACTAAAATTTTCCAACAAAAACCCTAGGCGAGTCTATTAATACTAGTTTTGATATACAAATTTGTGATTAATTTAAAACTTTTTTTCTTGATAGCTCAAAGAAAGAAAATAAAACATAGTGTGTGCATGTAAGTACATGATGTATTGTTGAGATTTGAGTCTTTTTTCTTGTTTATGGATTTTTACTAGCATTTCATATTAGGACTCATGAGCATTAACTTAAAAAACTTGAAGCAAATACTTAATGTATATTTACAAGGATGTAAAATATATGAAGTTGAGTAACTAAAAGTATAAATTATGCTCACTAAAAGTATAAATTATGCTCAACAACATCATATTAGGTCAAGAACTATCTAAATATAATTTTACAACATTTAATTATATTTTATAATAGGAACATATAAGTAAAGATAAGCTTATTGAATATTTAAAAATAATTGGTGCAATATAAAATCACGGAGAAATTCATGTAGATACTATGTAATATATTTATCTCACTAAAATTTTGGTATAATTTAATATGTACAATTGATACCCCAAATAATTAGGTCAAAGCAGTCAAACTATAGTTTAATTCTAAACCCTAATCGGCAAAACGGATACATATCTCATATGTGTATTTTATCACATAAAAATGTATAGGGTTTATAATTTATTCAAATACTAAACTATTTATCATGAATTAATATAATTTTTTCAGAATTTATTTTGTTAGGTTTTGACCTTCTAAAAATTCAAACCAATTTCAGCTAAACTAAATTTCTCTATTTTTCTGAGATTAAAATATAGATTATTTTTGTGTGAAACCAAATAAAATGGAACCTAGTATTTTTAACTACCACGAGAAAAATCCACATTATTTTATTTTGCACAGAAATTAAGCTATGGATTTTCAAAAAAGGGAGAAAGAAAATTAAATAGGGAATAACTCTAATACTCTTCTAATACTGTGTTTACCAGGTTCTATACCCATCTCTCTCACTTTGCTCTTGTTTACATCACCTGGACCCACTTTACAGTTGCATGGGCTGGCTCCAACTCGGTAGAAATATTTCTCGACCGCTTCAACTGAGAGAGAGAGACAGAGGGTGAGAGAGATCGACGCCGGCGCTCGACGCGTGTCCACCGCCGTGTCCAATGCTGAGCTCGCCCATATCATCACCTAGCCGCATCGCACGGCCCTTCTCTCCATCCCAATGCCGAACCAACCGAGAGAGAGGGAGCCTAGCTTCTCTGGCGCCCATATTTTCACCGTCGGCCGTGGGAACGACGACAGCCGCCGTCACCGACGAGCCACGGTCATCTCCATCTCTTCCACGTTCCATGCTCACCTCTCCATGCCGAGCAAGTCTCCTTTTGATACTCTCCTGTTTCGCGCAGCCGACCGACGGGAACGCCGCCATGCCGATGATGTTTTGGAGCGCGCCCCGGACTGCACCGCCGGTGGCATCGTTGTCGGGCAGCACAAATGCGACCACCACAAGCCGAATCCTCACGCCACCAGTACCCTCCCATCATGCTGATCAAAAGCCCTCAAGAATTCCCGAGGATCGTCCACCGATGAGGGAGATCGGCGTTCTCTTCCCCAACTCCGGCCGCCGGTTACCATGGCCGGATTCCTCCTTCCCCGGTGAGTCTCCGTCCGATTCCTCGTGCATGGAGTATCCCCAGGACCTATCTAACACCATGTGCATGCAATCATGGCGGCTCGAAGGCTAGATCGATCTGTCCCCATTCGCCGGAGCTCTACACCGCCGCCGAGAAGTTTTCCTCTTCGCCACCACTGTCCGGACCATGCCAACTCCAACCAAGCTTTTGGTGAGTACGCAGGATCCCTATAGACCCGCATGCATGCATCTATATAGCCGAATCAATGCCGTGACTCGATTTGCGCTTGCAGCCAAGAAGCCGTCGCCGCACGCGCTATCGCCGGTGTCGATTCCGGCCATCTCCGGCGACAAGAAGACCACTATCGGGTGCGCAACGATGCCGCGCATCTTTTCTCCTTTGGCCGCCTCGTCCATCTCACCGTCGTTCGCCGCCGATGCCATCCACCAGCCGCCGGTTGCCGCCTCAGCCTGCCCTGCGGCTGCTTTCTCTTCACTGAGCCTATGACAGGTGGGCCCCACTTTTATCTGAAAGACCAGGATTTGATTAGCAAGAGATTAAAACATATAAGGTTCTATTTATAAAATCTCTATGTATGACATGTGGACCCTAGGACGTAGTTGTAAATAGATTAAAACATAAGCACTCTTAACAGTATATGTATTAGCACGTGTTAAGGACCTCGGGTTCTAATCCAGGAACTCCAGGGACTTTTCTGCAAAGTTACCAGTCACTGACCTGTGGACCCAAAAGAATTATATTTTGGAAATATAACAGGAAATGGACAAATCTATATCTTTTCAACTAAAAAGTGTTCCAAACTTGTAAAATTCATATAAAATCAAATATAACTCATTTTGGGGTGAAACCAATTTCAGTAGGTCCATAAAATTGTAAAATTTAATATTGTGTAATAAAATTCTATGCTCACAGTAGGATATTTATTTCTAATTTTCAAATATGAAATAGATAACATAGAAATTGTAAAATTTGTAGAAAATTCATTTTTACTTCAAATGGAATGAACCAAATTTCTATAGAATCAGCAAAGTATGAACCTTAATGTAATAAAATAAAATATGGCACTTTCTATATAGGAAAAGTAACTACAATTGTAAGTAAAACAATAACTCTTATTTTTCACATAGGACTTGTTTAATCTCTAGAAAATTAATAGTTAATCCCAAAATTATGAAATCACTACTGTTCACCTTAGAAGTATGTACCATGTGATCTGGATAAAAAGAATTTGACAAAACTACCTCATAAAACAAGTTTAAACAAATAACTAATTCTCTTTTAGTTGAACTTGTAAAATTCATAACCTTCAAAATAGCAATGATAAAATAGAAATTTCTTCACCTAAAATCAGGTTAAAACATGACCAACTCACTGTGAAGAATTCATGCATTTTAGAGCATGCTGGATTTTTTTTCGCCTTATTTGGATGTTTATTAGTGTTATACGTTATGATAATTTAGATTCCGACGTTCCGGAGTATGTGGAGCCAGAACCTGAGTTTGATTGTGATTTCTCACAGCAGACAGGCAAGCATCTAAGCATATAGAATCCCTATTTTGCTAAAATAATTTGATTGTAAAACAATATATATGCATGTGTTGATTTACTACAAACTTATCGGTAATGGTTAATTTTGATTATACCTAATTGTTGCATATCCTTTCTTGTTTCGTTGTTGCCATTTATCCTTGTAACCTCGGGATAGAAATATTTGGGAATGTTTTATTGTTTCACCGATGCTTAGCCGTGCTTAGGTCTATTAGTGTTAAAAATCGATAGATGGAGCTATCGATTGAACTTATTCACTATTTGCGATTTATGGGTATAAAATATGACTACTTTCACTAAATGGTTCATATTGGAAAATATGCTTAACTTGGACGAGTGATAGGGCGATGAAGGGATTGTGGTTTTTCCTGATGCAAGTAGCCTCGTCTGGGTTGTTAAGGACCGAACATGTTGACATCTATTCAAGCACCTTACGTACTACCACACGCCGTTATGGGACGGCTTGACTTAGTACTACGTCGCACTGTGATCATCTACGCTACGCTGGTCAATCGTGAGGATGGTTGTTCTTTTGGAGTGCCCAGGAGTGCCATGTTTTGGCGGGGGGTTTCTCTCACGATGGTGAGCCCGCCTTAGCCACATCACGCACGCACGTGGCTAAGTCGTCGGGGGCCCAGGCGTAGTTTAGGTGGTTGGGGTGTGACTAGGAAAGGGCATGTTATGAGCTTGTGTCACTTGTGAGTCACGCCTGTGTGCGTGTGAAAGCATTTGATTCTTGTTCATTTCGTGTGGGTAAAGATGTACCCCTCTGATCAGAGTAAAACTATTCGAATAGCCGTGTCCACGGTTACAGGACGATCGCTTGATGTGTTAGCTCATCTATGTTAGCATCAAACCGGGTTAAATGGGTTGAATTAATCTTGGATATGAGATGTCTATATTTGCAAGCCATGGTTGGACAATGGAAGTCCATGGATGGTGATGAGAGCACGAGTTGTGCTTATTTGTGATTAAATTTAAGATTATTCTAAGTTGGAAAATTTATATTTGCAACTTGTTGTTTGCTCAACTAAATTAGCTTTTGTGCAAAACTTGAACCATTATACCATCTTTAAGATAGAAGCTTGCATACTCCTTTGATCTATGTATATATGTTAATATGTAAGTCTTGCGAGTACATTCTTGTACTTAACCCGATGTCTACAACTTTCAGATCAGGATGCCGGCAAATTTGCTTGTTTTTACTACCCTACCGAGGGCGGTGAGGGTGGTGAGTAGTCCTTTTAGCTTGACTCTTGCCCCAGTTGGTTGCCCTTGTGGGATGGTGGGCAAACCACAGGTTTTAATTTTGCTTATGTGAATTTATGAAACTTTCGCTGTTATAGTTTGTGTTGTATGATGGGTTGTTGAATCCATGTTTATGCATTTCTGATGGTTATTAATTGCTTGCGATGAAAGTGCAAGGCTAGTTGCTTTTTCTAGGGACTAGGTAAGCACGAGTATGAATTTTGAGCAATTGAGATGTTGTAGAGCTCTTGCAATTTGAGTCAAGTCTCCTGAGATGTGTAACACATCTGGTCGCCACCTTCGTGTGGTTTGACGGGCACGTCTCAGGCTGAAGTTGACTGGCATGTGGAGTCCCAGCAATATCTCCTTTGCTCATTATTCAACATTATGGATTTTATATCGAATGGTGCTACTTTGTGATCATGGGCACATTGAGGTATGAGTGGCTATTTATGCGTGTATGGATCCCACTCATCCAAAATTATGTGGTGGTCATAAAATGCATTGGACGGTATAATTTCCGGGTGCCCACAAGGGATTACCGTAATCGGGTGCGGTCACGACATCGACGGTTGTGACTTTGGATATGTCTTGGATTCTGAGATTTGGAGTCATCGTCCTCATTGCGCTCACTGTCACCTCGGCATATTGGGGCATCTTGGTGATTGCGAGTTGGGTTACGATCTTGGATGTCGTCCCAACGACTATCCCTTTGCTGATTACCTTGGGGTTGTTAGCGTCCGTCATCGTGTTTATCCTGTTGTTATCGCCTTCGATCATTTAATTGTTCACGGAGATCGTGAGCATCTTGTCGAGGAGGCGCCTGATGAGCCCGCCGTTGTGGCGAGGCCTTCTCAGGGATGCGAGGTTTATCGTTCCAAGGGGCATTAGCCGTGCCAACATTCTTGGCAACCTCATCGACCTGAGGGGGGATCTGTGGAGGTGGCAGACCTACCGCCGCTGCAAAGGCAGAGTTGAGGTTGGTGATAGTGGACTTCATTCGCTTTAACCACGCGTCCGCCTCCAGATGGGTTACTGGATCGAATGGAGGTTGTCGAATTAGATTATTGATGACGGTGAAGTACTCGGCAGGAGTATAGACAGGCTCTGATCGAGAAGGGGTTGCGTCTCGAGATCGAACGAACTCACCTTCCTCTTTGAAACCCCATGGAGTGCGATCGTTCGCACCCTTGTCCTCGATCTCGATGTTGACCACGTTCACATCGTTGAATCGGAGGATTCCAAGTCGTCCATGCTATGAAGGATGGACGGTTCATCGGGATTGATTCCGATGAAACCTACCATACGATCTAAAGGGTTGTCGTCCGTGGATGTCGCACGAGATCGATCTCTACGAGCATGGATCAGACAACATGGAACTCGGGTGATCGGTTCTGCAAGTTTTAAGAACGTCTTGCAGCTTGTTAGCGAGTGATTCTTGGTTTTGTGGATTGGGCACCACACCTTGTACGGAGAAGTACGCTGAATCTCTCGCTCTTCGCAGTCGTCTAGTTCAGCTTTTGCTTGGATGATGACATGGCATCCAGCCAGAAGATGATTACAAGTCTTGTGGATTGGACACCATGCACCATCCTTGTTGGCAGATTTCCTTGTCAGCACATGCTTGTCGACCGAAGCCGATGACTGCGTTGCCTTAGGGCTTCCGTCGACAGATTGGGGTTTTGGCGTCTCGTTCTCGGATCGAACCAAAGAGGCAGCCAGTGAAATGGACGTATTCGCTCGTGCTGTTGTCGTAGACTTGCTCTCAGCATCTACTAAGAGGGCCGAGATCAGGACAACAGCGAAAACTGGGAAGACGATGGAGCTGACTTGAAGCATGACGAAAGCTGGCTGTGTTGAATTTCCTCGACCAGGTCAGTTGTAGAAGCCCTCATCGGCGGATCCTGTTCTTGAACTCATCTCGTCATAACCTTGAAGCACCAAGTGTACGCTGACCAAGTTGTGTGTGTGTGTATATATATATGTATATATATATATGTGTGTGTGTGTATATATATATGTATATATATGTATATATATGCATATATGCATATATAACATTCTTTGTTTGATATTATGTGACATTTTTACTTCTTCTAAATTTTAACTAAATTCACAGGTTGTGACGGTTTCATTCTTAAAGACACATGGGTGGCTTGTTAAGTTGTTGCGACTGTAATTTCTAATTTTGTATGAATTGGAGACTTGTTTGAATGTATGTGCATTTTTGTGATTATGGATGTGCATATTTCAAGTGTACAAAATGGATGCATATTTGTAATTGTTCATTCTGGGTGTTTCTGGGAATGTGTACCTATCGATTCATTTTTCTTAGAGAACATAACTATCAATTACATGAGAATAGCCAATAAATCGATTTTTTTTCCGAAAACCACATCAATGATGGGTGCTAACGAAAACCCGTTAAGACTCTCCTGTGTTTTGTGGACCTTATCCCCCATCATAGATGGTCATCCGTGTCAGGTGTTAATATACCTCGTAAAAGATGATCAAGTTATGCACATCCGTAGTAGTGGTGAATGCGGCAATTTTTGAATTAATGCACTGTTTGTCTTCAAGTTGTTGTCAATTTTCATTTGAAATATTCGGATGCTCTATTTGTATAAAATGGAACCATACATGTGGCGACTAGAAAAGGTTAAATCGGCATAATGAGACACCTACGATGACTTCGTCAATATCAAGATACGTATGTCGGTCCCGTCTTTCGGAGGTATTCATAGAGGTAAGGTGTATATGTATATTTATAGGGGGTGAGTGTGTGTGCGCATTTTATGAGCGTCTGTGTTTGTATTGAGTTTTTTATTTTTTTTAAAAAAGACAACTTTGTCTACCTAAAAGACCTTTGGAGGCAACAGTATCAAGGCTGACCTTTTCTGAGGCATATTTGATATATTTTGAGGCTGATTATCTTGCCACTTATTGTTTACCATCCTGTAATGATAATTCAGAGAATACGGAAGAACATATTTTTATCTTTACCTATTAAAATATTCATAGTGTTTCTGTCGTTCCACCTGACATACCAATATATAATCTAACTTGATATCGTAAAAAAAAAGGAGAGAGAAAGCTCGGGTTCCAGATCGATTCCGTGTCAAATTCAAAAAGATAAGACCCGATTCTTTGGGGAAACGGAAAAAGAGGATAAGAGGAATATTTCCCCTCAACTAATTTTGAAAAAGATCGAAGGGGGCGGCCGGATTTGGAGGGGAAAGGGGCACCGGGTCGGGCACTGTTTTCGGCCAGAGGTTGAAGAAGGCACTATAGCGAGCAAGACGAAAAGTAGACTTCTGCTGTGACTTCTTTTTCTTGGTCCGATAGAAGGAAGGATGTAGACTGGACTTCGGAAAGGACGTGGGCCGGAGGGAGACAAAGGAAAAAAGGCCCGTGTTGGCGCAGAATTTTGACCCGCCCTCGTGTCTAAGCGGATTCCACGTTACCACGGCGGCCTGGGAGATCTGCTTAACTCCAGTGCAGGTCCAATGGCTTGCCTAGGTGTGTCTAGGACGTGCCAGTTGATTTGATCTGCAATCAACAAGAATAAACAAGTAAACCAGGGCGTGCCGATAGGCCGATGTCGCATCGTGGAGGCCCAGCCGATAGGGCAAGGCTGTATCGGCCTATTTGAGGTCATAATGAAATAAGGTTAATATATAGATCTAATCTCATCGGCCTTCATCAATGTGTTTGTGTTAATCTAATAACATCGGCCGATGGGTGATACAGGAGGTAAATGCACTAGCTAGTACTCTAGTGTTAACTTGTATGAACTGATCGGCCAATATAAATATACTGATCACAAAGAAATCCTAAGATCAATCTGTGACAAATATATTTATATCTGTCGATCCACTCATACAAGTGGCAAATACATATAAAAACATAACGTGATCATATGTATTAGGTAAGACCGGCTGAAACCCCGGTGCTATCCTTAATTACGATCGAAAACAGGCTTTGAGTTAGATCTCGAGACACGACTAGGGTTGATAGCAACACAAAGTGTGAATCGAGAATTAACACAAAGACAATCAAGTTGTCGATCGCTTTTGGGGATGGTAAATGCCTTGAAGGATCTAGATAAGCAAGCTAATTCGACCATCGTCGGCAACAAACCCTAAAACGAGTTTACCGCTGGCGAGATAGAATTAGGGTGCTATATCAAGATCATCCAAAACATGATAGACGACGATCACATCATCAGGGCTTAACGTGTCTAAAATGACACGCTAGCCCCGATGACATAGATCGTCGGGTACGAGTTCTTACTTCTGCTCTGGGGAAGTAAGAACTCGTCGGAAATCAACCTCTTGCGAGGGTGGCGATGCGTCGAAAGTAGATTGAACTGTATGTTGATTGTCGAATTGAGAGAGTTTCTAAGTACAAACTACCGGGATATTTATATCCATGATTTACAACATTATCCACATAGGACACGATCTTATCTATAACTAACAAACAAGTCCTTATGGCGGACTCTTGCCCCCTGTGTCTCAATTTTTCCATCTCTCTCCATACGTTGTAGGTCTTCAAAAACCAGATTCTTATCCCCACAGATGACAAGTCGCACCGATTCCTCCTGGGTCCCATGGGCAACCCTGACCCCGCTTGGCTGATAAATGCAGAGTCAAACAGAGTCCCTTTCAAGCAAGCCAAACCCAGTATCCCCTCGTGGAAACACACCTTCAGATCTTGGCCGTCAAAGCTTAATGGATACAGGACTTGGTACAAAAGGATTGCCGCAGCCAAACAAGTACACTGGGATGAGATCGGAATCGGCCAGTGCCTTGCTCTGTCCTTAGCCGATACTAAGAAGAATGAGCCCCTCATGTCAGCCGCCACTTATTTCTGGTCTGGCACTTTGAATGCTTTTCTATTCCGGCAAGGTCCGATGACTCCTACTTTGGTAGACATCAAGATGCTGACAGGCCTAGACATCCTCGCCGAAATCAACCCCTTCAATCTCCTTATCAACAGCAGCCATAAATTAAAAACCAAAAAGATTGGGGGCTAGTCTGGATACATCTCTGAACATATGGAGCAAGGGTCTGTCTCAGACAGAGAACATGTAGCTTTTCTGACCCTATGGCTGGAAAGATATGTCTTCTGCGGGTCAATCTGCGGCCCCACTCTGAATTGCCAGCATTTAGCTCAGGCCCTGGTTGAGAAGAAAAAGTTTCCACTTGGCCGATACCTCCTTGGGGCTGTCTATCGGCTACTTCATTCTGCCACCCAAGATCTGATGCTGAATCGGACAGTGGCTCATGGAGGTCCATGGTGGTTTGTTCAACTATGGCTAACCATTTACACCAACACCATGGTCGATCGGCCTCCCCTATCAAACACAGTCTTCCCATCGGACTACAGCGACAATGAAGATCCCTCATCTAGGAGGTGCATGTCCTTTGGAGAAGCAGCCTCCGTTTACCCTGGAGCTGACCAATCAGCCGAAGAAATGTCTACATGGTTTGTCCGATTCTACACCGGCCCACTGTCAGCCAGGATAGATATGTTTGTATACCCTACGGATTTTGACTTCGAGCTCCCTGCTGATCTGAACTTGGATCTGCTAAATGATGATATCAGCTCAAGGAAAATCTTCATGACCGGTGTGTCCCCATGCCTGCTCCCAATAGGCATATTCCAAGGCAGAAGCACCAGCTTGTCATATGAGTTCTACAATCCAATGGTGGCTGCCAGACAATGTGGGCTTGGACAGCTTCCTGCCAGTTTATACTTCCATCGGCTGTTAGAAAGCAGGGGCAAGGTCTCATCGGCATTGCTCATGAGCAAAGTCCTGGAGATTGAAATTCCTGTCTTGGTTGACTGCGACCGATTGTGTTTGAATGCCTTCATTCATTTCAGCTTCCAAACGTGGTGGCATGAGTGGACCACCCATATCTTTCACCAATCGGTCAGATTCTACTTAACAGAGCTTATTGAAAATATCAGCCCTCAAGTCCCTGATGCCCCAACTCCAAGTGTTAGAAATAGCGGGCAAAGAATAACCTATGCTCTGGTCCTAGCTCGAAAAACTGTCATGGAATCAACTATCGGCTTCATTGCTCCAAAAGTGTCATCACTGCTCCAAGGGCCGATAATCAAAGAAACCACCAAGAGGAAGGCATCGGCCAAGGATAAAGCTCGAAAACCCGGCAAAAAGCCTAAAACCGACGATCCGGCCGATCTCGACGAGCTGGACCCCTCCGTGGAAGAATTCCTAGATGACCAAGTGATGGAGGAGGAAATCGATGCAGCAGCCGCTGAAATACTTGAAGATCAAAATTCATCGGCCGCCACTGCTGAACAACCATCGGCCAGGCCAACCGAAGAACCATCGGCTGATAAGCCGACTGAAGATCCATCGGCTGCAACCACTGTTGTACCACCGGCCGATGACCAACCTGACGCCGTCCGACCCAAGAGAACTAGACATGCAGTCCGCAAGGTTGGTGTAATCTTCCTCATCTATTTCTCTAATTCCACTTCACTGGTTTATTATAACTTGACTTTTGCAAGTCATTGCGTTATCTCTTCTTAAGGAGAGAACTCAATCGATCCCATTACCAAGAACAAAGAAAGCCACCTTGAAGAAACGCGAACAAGCCAAGGCCCGATTGAGGACTCCATCCCCTTCTCCACCACCTTCTCCAGTTGCCTCGGTAAGCTCTGATCTACCTATTTCATCTTTCTTGCCAATAATGCATACCTGATCCTTGCATTCTTGTCTTTCTCTTTAGCCACAAGCTCCATCACCTACACCACATCGTTCAACCTCTTCGCCTGTCGCCACAGAACAACAAAAAGAGGCCGATGTAACTACAGCCGATGTCTCATCATAGGTAAACCAGACCACTTTGAATTTCGCGCCGATTCTACTTTGATTGAGTTAACCGTGTCTTATTTTAATGATTGCAGAGCTTAGCCGATATGTTTACTTTCGACATCGGCCAATTTCTTGATGATGAAGATAAAGAACCATCCAGTGCAGCCAAGCCATCAATCTCTGAAGAACTAAAAGGCCAGCTATCTGACATCGCCAATCGGCTAGAGGCATCTATAGAATCCCTGGTGGAGAATTGCAATCCGATCAGGAGTAGGGTACAAGAAATCCAAGATCAATTACCTGAAGACCTGATGGAAATATTGACACCAGCCATATTCTTGGAGCAGTATCACTTCAAGCTTCACAAGGCCAAAGAAAGAATCGCAGAGAGGCGGGAGTGTGAAGGCTTGGAATTGGCTGTGTCTGCCAGCAAAGCTCAAGTAAACTCTGATAAAACTAGACTGGACGAGCTGGTCGCTGAGCCGATTGCCTTGAATAAGAAACTTGAAGAACTCCGTCGCCTTGAAGCATACCTGTTGATGAAGCTAGAAGCAACCCGTGAGGAAATCCAAGTAGTCGAAGTTAAGATAGCTACATCCCCAAAGGCGATAGATGACCAAACGACAAAACTGAAAGCATCGGCCAAGCATCTTGCAACCCTGAGTAAGGCATTGAAACCAATCCTAGGGTCATCGGTCGATGATGCTCAAGTGATAGATGATATTGATCAAATTCGTCGCAAAGCCATTGCAGCTATCCAGAACTTCATAAACTGACTGATGTAATATGCTTCTATTTTCTCCTTGTAAAAAGTTAACTTTGTCTTCGACTAATATATATCTCATCGGCCAATCAGCCGAATACGATTGACTACCTCATCTTAATCATGTAAATCACAAGAATACCAACTGACTATGAACAATGACACACACCGGCCAATAGATCATGAACAGTGGAGTGCATCGGCCGATGGATGTGTAACGTCCCGCCTCCACGAGGCCGGGCCCGCTTACATCTAGCAGCTTAAATAGGACATAGACTGCCCTCACAAACCAACACCAGTCTTTTCTGCGCACTTTGTCCTCACTCGTGCGCACCCGAGAAGGACTTCCTGGTCAGTCACCCATCCCTAGATTTCTCCAGGCCAAGCACGCTTAACTTTAGAGTTCTTGGAGATGGGCTTCCGGAAAAGAAGTTGCAACTTGTTGGTATGAGTATCCTATCAATCCTATTATGCCCTAGGCCGAGGTGTTACATCCTCACCCCCTTAAAAGATCGACGTCCTCGTCGATCAACCCCAAACCAGGAACTCCCTCTCTTGGCCACGTCCGTGTGTCCAGTGCCAGCGCATGTGCCATGCTGTGTGACCATACCGGGTCCACACCAGCCATGCACACCATGCTTGCGCAACTGCGACACACCCATGTCCAGTGCCAGCGCATGTGCCATGCTGTCTGACCACACCGGGTCCACACCAGCCATGCGCACCATGCCTGCGCAACTGCGACACACCCATGTCCAGTGCCAGCGCATGGCACATGCGCTGGCACTGGACACACGGACGTGGCCAAGAGAGGGAGTTCCTGGCTTGGGGTTGATCGACGAGGACGTCGATCTCTTAAGGGGGTGAGGATGTAACACCTCGGCCCAATGCATAATAGGATTGATAGGATACTCGTGCCAACAAGTTGCAACTTCTTTTCCGGAAGCCCATCTCCAAACAACTCTAAAGTTAAGCGTGCTTGGGCTAGAGAAATCTAGGGATGGGTGACCGACCGGGAAGTTCTTCCCGGGTGCGCACGAGTGAGGGCAAAGTGCGCAGAAAAGACGGGTGCTGGTTTGTGAGGGCAGTCTATGTCCTAGTTAAATTGCTAGATGTAAGCGGGCCCGGCCTCGTGGAGGCGGGACGTTACAGGATGTACTGAAGACAATAATCCGAAAATTTTTTTAAAGTCCACAAATTTGTAATCCATTCGCTATCCATTTGAAGAACTGCTGGGTATATATATCCTCCCCAAATTTTGAAAGATGAGGGCTCATGTTGTAAAATTTGAACTAAGGGCGATAATGCGTATCGGCCATCTAAAGGCGATGTATTTCACATCGGCTATTATCATTAATCGGCTAGCAAGCCGATCATGAGTTGATCCAAATGCTTGGGTAATACTTCTTTAGATATTTGCCATTGAGCGCTCTGCCAAAAACCTCTCCATCTAAGCCTTGTAAGAAATACGCATTACGAGGAGCACACTGATGAATCTGAAAAGGACCTTCCCAATTAGGCGACCACTTGCCGAATCTGTTGTCTCTGGAACCAATCGGCAATATCAATTTCCAAACAAGATCCCCTTCCTCAAATGATTTGGCTACAACCTTTTTGTTATAATGATGAGCAACTCGATCTTTATCTCGCTTGATTTTTTCCAAGGCCCGCAATCGTACGTGGGCCAAATCGTCCAACTCATCAACCATGAGATTGTGGTACTCATCAGCTGTCAAGTCGTCTTGCAATGCAATCCTTCTTGAGCCGATGTTGGTTTTCCACGGCAGCACAGCTTCATGCCCATAAACCAACTGATAAGGCGGTACTTGAATTGCACCATGACAAGCCATCCGATACGCCCAAAGGGAATCGGCCAGCGTTGTATGCCACCGTCTCGGCTGTTCACCAATCTTCCTCTTGATCAACTTGATTAAACTCTTGTTAGAAGCTTCTGCCTGCCCATTAGCTTGCGCGTAATATGGAGAAGAATTTAGCAATTTGATGCCCATGCTGTTAGCAAACTCAACAAACTCATCGGACACGAAAATTGATCCCTGATCTGTGGTTAACGTCTGTGGAAGTCCAAAACGATATATAATATGCTCCTTAACAAACTGAATAGCATTCTTGGAATCAACCTTTTTAAAGGGAACGGCCTCAACCCACTTTGTGAAGTAATCTGTGGCCGCTAAAATATACTTGTGTCCTTTACTTCATGGTGGGTTAATCTGTCCGATCATGTCTATACCCCAACCACGAAACGGCCACGGCTTTATGATTGGATGCATAGCCGATGCCGGTGCTCTCTGAATTGCTCCAAACTTTTGACAATCTTGACACCCCTTATAGTACCTAAAACAATCCTCTAGCATTGTCGGCCAAAAATATCCAACACGCTTCAAAAGCCATCGCATTTTATGGGCCGATTGATGTGTTCCACAAATCCCTTCGTGAACTTCGCTCATGACGACTTTGGCTTCTTCTGAACTCAAACACCTTAGCAAGACACCATCAATCATCCGATAGTATAGATCATCATCGAGCAAGATATAATGTAGAAGTTTATACTTCATCTTTCGTGACGCCGATTGAGAAGGATTTCTCAAATACTCGATGATAGCGAACCTCCAATCATCGGCGTCCACGGTAGCGACTTTAACTTTGACATCCTTCACCATCAGCCTGTATCCTGATGCTCCCTGAGCTAAATCATTGGCTTCGAAGTTTTGCTTCCGGGGTATATGCCTCATCGTCACAATCTTGAAAGCTTTTAACAATTCCTTGCACTCTTCATTGTAAACCCTTAGAATATCATTCCTGCACTCATACTCCCCAGAAAGTTGATTAATCACCAACTGTGAATCACCAATAATTTCTACAGAATCGGCCTCGACCTCTTGCAATAACTGCAAGCCCTTGAGAACAGCTTCGTATTCTGCTTGGTTGTTAGTATAATAGGGCTTGATAGTAAACGCAAACTCGAAGCTTGCCCCCCGAGGGGATACGATGACTAGGTCGATACCGTATCCATGTTTGCAAACAGATCCATCAAAATACAGTATTCATGGCACAATATCTGAATATGTGATTGAATCATCTCGATGTTGAACAATGAAATCGGCCAGGGCTTGTCCTTTGATCGCCTTTGCCGATTCATACTTGAGGTCAAACTCTGACAAGGTGTTAACACCAGAATTTGGTAAGCCCCGAAGTCCTCATCGACCCAGGATTTATATCGGTTCAAGCTTGGTATCGGCCTGGAGTCTTATATCGGTCGATGGGGGTTTTCTTTAAACCAACCACCAACAGCAATCGGATTCTTGTTAGATTCGGGAAGATCTTATCCAGAGAAGACCAAGTCCAAGGAGATGCGGCTTGTATCTAGTAATTAGGATAAGTTTGTTAGTTTACTTTTTATCTTTAGGAAAGTGTGTTTAGTGTCCAATAAGGACTTTATCTGTTTCCTTTTATCTTTAGGAAAGTTTGGGTCGTATTCTGTTAGGATCTTTGTTAGCCTATGGGTATAAATATGAAGCCTAAGGTTCATGTAAAATTATCTCACGATCAATACAACTTCGGCGCATCGCCAACCTTTACTTTTCGTCTTCTTCGGCGAGTTCATGCCCTTCCTACGAGGGGTAAGTCTTGTTATGGCTGCCTGTGCTGTCGGGGCCAGGGCTTCGACGTTCTAATCTCGGCAACATAAGCACCTACTATCATATATCTTAGTCAATCTGATTTAGCTTCTTGATTTCATCGTATCGGCCGTATTTTCTTGCTCTTTCCAGTACCTTGTGTAGATCGGCCAAATGCTCATCGTACTCTTTTGACTTCACGACCACATCATCAATGTAGACCTCAATCAAGGAACTGATAAGGTCGTGGAAAATATAATTCATTGCCCTCTGATAGGTGGCTCCAACGTTCTTTAGACCAAATGTCATGACGACCCACTCATATAAGCCGATTGCCCCCGAACACCTGAAAGCTGTCTTATGGATATCCTCCTCAGCCATGAAAATTTGGTTATAGCCTGCATTTTCATCCATAAAACTGATGATCTTGTGTCCAGATGCAACATCAACTAGCAAATCTGCCATCGGCATAGGGTGCTCATCCTTTGGCGTTGCTTTGTTCAAATCTCTGAAATCGATGCACACCCTGAGTTTGCCGTTCTTCTTCAACACCGGTACTATATTGGAAACCCACTCCGCATATCGGCAGGGTCTGATAAAATTGGCGTTGTAGAGCCTTGTAATTTCTGCCTTGATAGCTTCATACATATCGGCCTTAAATCTCCTGGGAGCTTGTTTAAATGACCGATAGCCTGGTTTTATAGGTAGTTGATGTTCTACAATCGATCGGCTTAATCCTGGCATCTCATGATATTCCCATGCAAAACAATCCATGAATTCTTTCAAAAGATGTATCAATTTACTCTTATATTCCCTTGGTAGGTTAGCACTTACATACGTCGGCCTAGACCTATCACCTATTCCTATGTCTACTTCTTCAAGCTCATCGGCCGACGTGAAGCCTTGTCCCAATTTCCCATCTAATTCATCCACCGCAACTTCTGTGTAGGGACTAACTTGTTCATCTTGGCTTGTGGATGTTATACCTTTGTTAAAATAACTGCTTGTCTCCATCTTCGATCGGCTCGATATCGCAGTCAGTTACCTTCAGGAAATTGGCCTCCCAAATTCGTCCGGACAGGCAATCGATTCCCTCCATCTCCCAAACTGCAAGATCGGCACTGGCCACATGTACTGATCTGTCGGCCTGCACGATCTTGACCTGGTTCCCTTGCCACTGAAGGGACGCAACAATTTGCATGGATCCAATCTCGCCCCAACTACAAGCTGTAGGAACCTTTTCCATCAAAGACAAAGAAGGTGGTAGGGATGGTCTTGTTGCCAACTGTAAGCTCCACATTCAGCACCCCCTTTGCTTCAGACGCGTTGCCGCCAAAATCTTTTAACACCATGTTTGTCTTGATCAGATCCTCAGGTACTTTTCCAAGCTTCCTAAAAGTTCTATATGGCATCAAATTCACTGCCGCGCCACCCATTGATGTATCCCTTGATGTACAACGGTCGGAGGTGCCTATAGCTGGTGTCGGCTGGCTTGTCGAACACGGCCTGCTCTGGTGACAACTGCAGCTTAGCCGAAGCTGGCTCTATCTTGTCATCGACTATTACTTCATCGGCCATCTATATACTATACTCTGCTGGCAATAGAAAAACCATGTCAACAGAAGCCGGTGCTATGCTTTTACCTTTTGCAGACGCAGGAGCTTGAGTTGATTTCGTTTTATCCTCATCGGCCGCTACCACTGTAGACTTTATCTTCCATTCTTTCCTGGTCTTGGTAGGCCGATGAGCGATCGCTGCCTATTGCTCCTGGATCTTTTCTTTCTGCCTTAGCCTCTAGACCCGTCGCTTTTGGGTTTTGCTAAATAAATCGCCTGGGCACCATTGAGGGTTTTGGACTTGCTCATCATCTTCTGTCCGACGGTCGTGGTGCGTCGGTCCCAGCCTCTCGTGTACGGATTTCTTCTGCTTGATCAGCCGATGCGCCTGTCTGGTTGAGCTTCCCTGGTATGATTCCTCCATGTCGTTGCATGCAGGACATTCTTGCATTGTCGGCAACCTCATCCCTTCGTTCCAGCAAAATCGGAAGAACTCGCACTCCCAATGAGGATCATAGAATTTATCTTGGTCAGAATAGTCTTGTGCTTGCTCCTCACGCCTCTGTTGGTATTTCTTGATGAGGCCTTCGGAAGTTTGATGGGGTCGCTTGTTGGTCCGATAGGCATCGCTATTGGCCCTGTCAGCCCGCACCATGTTAACTAGGAATGGGTGTCCTTCAATCTTCATCGGTCTTTTGGCTTCATCAAACATGATCCTGCCCTGTTCAATGGCCGATTGTATCTGTTGTCGAAAGACTTTGCATTCATTTGTATGGTGAGAGTACGTGTTGTGCCACTTGCAATATCTTCTTTTCTTTTTCTCTTCAGCCGATGGCAACACATGACCTACTGGCAGCTGTATCTGCTTCTCTTGCAGTAGTAGGTCAAATATCTTGTCGGCTTTGTGGATCATCCCTCTCGAAAACGAAGATTTGACCCAGTGCTTGTACATTCTACAGTGGGAACCACCAGCCCTCTAGAAGCAAGCTTACAGAATGCATTGACATATGCATTAGCATTCCGTTCACTTGTGAGGTTTTCCTTCTTGAAGAACGTGGAGGCGGTTTCTGTTTTCTTATTCGGGATCTTGCTTTTCATGGTTCTCATCTCTGCAACTCGCGATTTTCGCGAGAGAACCAAATCTCCTCTTCCCCCTTATTTACCCCCTTGCCTTGATGGAAATTGGCTTAGTCTATCACTTAGACTTTAGATTTTGTGCAATGTTCAACAAGCTAGGAACACAAAAGAACGCTTTTCCTCTTAGGGCGTTATTGTACTAACGCGCGACGGAGCAAGAAAACGTATGCGCGTGTACGGAAGCGCAACAGCTTTCGCGTTGTTCCTGACCCTGCTTCACCTTAATTGTTATTTGAACAAAAAGATCACAATAAACTTTTGGTAAAAGTTCTGTCTTGGTCAGAGTGGGGATAGCATTTCTCTTATGCATATCTATGGAGTTTATGATGTCGAAGTCGAACTTTTCTTCTTTATCGCCCTTCTTGATCCATTGACATGTTGTTGGTTTCTTCATCCGGGCCCATTCAGCCAAATCAACTTCAGCATCAACATCTTCATCATCATCGAAGGCGTATTGATAAATGCTGTTGACCTTCTTTGTGAATTTTCTTGCCTCCTGGAACCTTTGCTCATGGGCTAATATTTTCTGCGCTAGCTGAGCTAGACTTTCAAAATCTTGAGACGAGAACCTTTCTCGTATCGGCCCAAGTAGCCCCTGGAATGCCAAATCGGCCAGCTGGGAATCGGTCAGGCTGAGGCTATAGCACCTGTTTCTGATATCTCTGAATCGTTGAATGTAGTCCGGGACCGATTCGTCAACTCTCTGCCTGATGGCGGTAAGATCAGACAGCTTCATTTCTTGTATACCATTGAAGAAATAGCGATGAAACTGTTTTTCCAGGTCTACCCAACCTCTGATAGAATTGCATGGTAGAGAGGAAAACCAAGTGAATGCTGACCCTGACAAAGATAAAGGGAAGAATCTCACCCTCAACGCCTCCACAGCCGATGCCTCACCACATTGAGCTAAGAATCGGCTGATATGCTCGTACGTGGAGACATTGTCCTGTCCAGAAAATTTGGAGAAGGCAGGAATCTTGTATCGGCTTGGCAATGGCACTCTGTCGAACTCCTCTGGGTATGGGTGCCGATACACTGTTGCATTTTCCTTGGGCTTCAAACCGAACTGATCACGCATCACTTCGGCTATCATATCGGCCCAATGCCCTTGAGTGACCCCTGCGGGCTAGTACAGAAGTTCTTGGTGATAGAGCTGTTGAAAACCTTCCGGCCGATATTGCCTAGGGGAGTATGGTTGAAAATGATGATTCAAATTTGGCGCCTCATACTGCCCTATGGAGTACTGCTGATAGCCTTGCGGCGCGTTGTAGGCAGCTAGTTTTGTAGGATTACTTGGTAAGGGGAATTGGGCTTGCCCGGCCGATGTTGGATTGGCAGAGGCTTGTTATATCGGCTCAACCATCGGCTGCTGCAAGGCTACTGGAGCTTGTCTCCCCCTCGTCCATTGTGCCAATTGGTCCTCCGTGATGTGTTGAGGGCTTCCTCCTGCCTGTTTTGTCAAGACCAACGGCGTGGTCGACACTGGCTGGTGTTGATGCAAAAAACACACACTGGCCTGGGAGATCTGCTTAGCTCCAGTGCAGGTCCAAATCTTGGTGAGATGCGGGCGTGCCAGTCAGTTTGATCCTGCAACTGACAAGATATACAAACGACAGATCAAAGAACCGATCGGCCAACATAGCCGATGTAGTAATTCCAGCCGATCCTGATAGCAGCCGATAGCGATAGGGTTTTGAGCTATCGGCTATGTGTTCAATGTAGATTCTGACACTTGACAAAGAGACAATCGGCTGATGATAATATGCATTAGATCGGCAATGACTTGATAAAGTGAAACGAAAGTTAGACATACTCGATCGGCTGTAGATATCAATGATACACAATCTAAATCTCAAAATATATTTAAACCAAGTGATTGGGATAGATCGGACAGGGCGCCGAGACAGTATAAATCACTTATGTCTAAAAACACCTCAAGAGAGAGATTATATATATTCATAGCATAGCCGATAAAGT
>BDMV01000001.1:18690885-18702511 GCA_008326285.1 Oryza officinalis | reverse complement strand
CGTCGTCGCCGTCCTCCTCCTCGGAGTCGAGGGCGAACGCGAGCCGAGGGGCCGTACCCTTGAAGCCGTGGACGATGTGGTCGGCGGCGTCCCGGACCTGCGCGCGCGCGCCGTCCTCGGTTCCGGGAGGGAACTCTTCCAGCGCCGTCCACGGGGAGAAGTCGGGGTCCCTGGCCTGGTAGCTCGCCAGCACGAGCTCCACCGCCCCCCGGGCGAGGTCCCTCGAGGATGACTTGATCGTCTCCTCGAGCTCCTCGGGGAGCCGTTCGAGGACCCCGGCCATCTCCGAGAGGCGCTGGGCGAGGCCCCCCTGGTTGGCGGCGTACTTCGCGTACCGCCCGCCCTAGAGGCCCGCCTGCCGTCCGGCGCGGTCTAGGCGCGAGACGGCGTCCCGAAGCATGCCGGGCCCCACCTCGCACGCCAGGCGGAGGGCCTCGACCTCCCCGGCGGACGAGTCCAGCGCGCCCTGCAGCTCGGCGACGGTGTGTTCGGCGGCTGCGAGGCGGGCGGCTAGCTCGTCATGGCCCGCGGCCGCCCCGCCGCGGTGCGCTCTCGCGTCCAGCTCCTTCGCCCGCGCCTCGAGCTCAGCGGCCCGCTGGTCCAGCGCGGCCCTCTCGGCGCGGGCGCCTTCCAGATTACGGCGCGCCTGCTCCTCCCGCGCCGCCTCGCGGAGGAACAGGCTGTCCGCCAGCCGCTGCGCCGCGGCCTCGGCCTCCTCGAGAGCTCGCCCCCGCTCGGCGAGCGCATCCTCGCGGAGGCGGAGTGCGGACTCCTCCTCGGCGGAGGCGGCCTCGTGCGCCGCCAGTGTTGCCTCCCGGGTGGCGACGGCGGCCTCGCGGTCCGCTAGGGCGCCCTCCCTCGCGTCCAAGGCGCGGGCGCGCTCCTCCAGCGCCGCGACGCGGGCCTCAAGGGCCTCTTCCCGCTGACGGGACGCCGCCTCGTTCTCCGCCGCCCGCCGCTCCCGGGCAGCGGCGGCGTCGAGGACTCCCCGGGCGGCGTCGAGCTTCTCCTCTAGCTCCGCCGCCCGGGTCCCGTACTGAAGGCGGAGGTCGTCCCGCGCCTCGTCAAGCACGGCGGTGGCGATGAGGGCGGTCTCCCGCTCCTCTTCTACCTCCCTGGCGATCTCCGCCAGGTCCCCACGACGGGCCTCCAGCTGCTTGGCGTGCTGGCGGTAGGCCTTGCGGCCCGCCTCCACCATGGCCTCCACCGAGCGCCGCCCCTCCTCGACGCGCGCCCATGCCGCGTCGAGCTCCGCCCGCTCCGCCTGCAGGGCCTCCATCTGGGCACTCAGCCCGTCCAGCACTGTGCTGTTCGCGGTGGCCAGGGCCTGCAGGAGGGGCTCCGCGCTCAGCGGGGTGGCGGAAGACAAAGGGGAGAGCCGTCTCGGTGTGGGTGCCGCGCGGCTCGGCCCGCCGATCGGCGTGCTGGCCTCGGGGGCGCCCCCCGAAGCTGGCCCGTCCCGCGCGTCGCCCGGGGCGTCAGGCTCGGGCGGCGCGCCCGCGGCCTCGTTGTGGGTGGCCTCGGGGGTCGTCATGGTCTCGGGCGGAGTCGGGTCGGGGGCTTGGCAGGCTGCCCGGCGTGCACCCGCCGCCTCTGCCTCCCGGGCGGACTCCTCGGCCCGGCGGAGCCTGGCCTCCTCCCGAGCGGCCTCCTCGGCCTGGCGAACCCGGGCGGCCTCCCGGGCGGCCTCCTCGGCTTCCCGGAGGCGGTCCGCGGCTTCCCGTCGGTCAGCCTCTCGCCTCCGGGCCTCCGCGGTCACCGTCTCCTCGGCCTCGGACCGGCCGGACTTGGAATGGCGCGGGGGGCGTGACGGGATCTCGCTGAGGCAGAAGAAAAACCAAAGACAAAAAGAAACGGGTGAGAGAAAACTCGCCTTGGGGAGTAGATACGGCCGCAGTGGGCGTGGGAACGAACCTGCGGGGAGGTCGGCTGAACGACCACCTCGGGGGCGAGATGAGGCTCCCCCGGCATGGCTCGCTCTCCCCCATCTTGCGGAGCCGTTTCTTCCTTCGCTCCCCCTCGGGCTGCGGCGCCGGCACGGCACCCTCTGGGCGCCTGCTGCTGGCACGCACCGCCCCGCCCCCTCGGGGAGGAGATGGGGGAGGAGTACCTCCCTGCTTCCTCTTCCCCCTGGCGTCGGCGGGGCGGCTGCCCCCCGGGCCCCCGTCGCGGGGCCCAGAAGCACGACCCCCTCCCGGGGTAGATTGTTCCCCCCTGCGGCTCCCGCCCGCGCCATCGTGGCCTCGGGGGGCCCGTTCCCCCGACGCCCCGACCACCTGCATGATGGCCAGGATGTTGGCGCGCTCTGGGTCGCAGCAGAGGGGGAGGACCCCTTGGGGGATGAGGGATGCCTCCACGGAGCTGAGATTCAGCACCCGTTGGACCACCATCCTGAAGTCCTCGGGGTCCCAGTCCCATTTTCGCCCCAGGTGGGTCCTCACGTGGTCCTCGGGCCCGGTGTACTCCCAGGCGCCTCGGGCGCGCCGCTGGAGCGGCGCGATCCGGCGACGAAGGTAGTCGCCGAACACCATGGCCCCCGTGAGCCCTTGGGATCGCAGACCCGCCAGGCGGTCAAGAACGGCGTCGTAGCCGTCCCCCAGATCCACCGCCGCCCGCCAGCTGGAGGCCTGCGCCGGGGGCTGGCTCGGGAGTCGGAGGCGCGCTTCGTCGGCGAGGGGGGTGTAGAACCAGTCGCTCTTCCAGTCGTCCCACTTCT
This sequence comes from Oryza officinalis, assembly GCA_008326285.1. Classification (NCBI taxonomy): domain Eukaryota; kingdom Viridiplantae; phylum Streptophyta; class Magnoliopsida; order Poales; family Poaceae; genus Oryza; species Oryza officinalis. Next base: position 18,699,795 of record BDMV01000001.1, on the reverse strand, counting down.
TGCGGAGGACGCAGGGAATGTAGCGGTTCAGCACCTGCCCCCGCGGCTGGAAGTAGCAGCCACCGACTGCCGTCGGCGGCGACACCGGCTGCACGGTGAAGAACCACCGGAACAGCCGGAGAGATGGGCGCACCCCGATAAACATCTCGCACAGGTGTGCGAAGATGGCCAACGTCATTATCGCGTTGGGGGTGAGGTGCGCCATCTGGAGATCATAAAACTCCAGAATATCCATGAAGAAAATAGAGAATGGCGGGACCAGCCCCGCCATTGCGAAAGAGAGGAAGAAGACGGACCGCCCCGGGTAGTCTGGCGCCGGGCGTCCCTCGCCCAGCGTGACCATCTCCCGGCCGGTGGCAGATTCCGGCATGAATCGGCGCGGCAGCCCGGCCTGCCTCTCGCTTGTGATGCGGGAAGGCGGCAGCACGCTGCCGTCGAGCGGTGCGGAGCCCCGTGCCATGACGCCGGCCGAGGAGGAGCTTGAGAGCGAGCGCGCGTGGCGAGAGTAGGGCACGGGAAACGAAGAGCTAGGGCACGAGAGGCGAAGGCAAAGGGGAAAATGGAGAGAGGAAGGAAACAAATCCCTTCCTCGGCGTCTTTATACCCTTGCCAACGCTGTGACCGGCTCCTCGCCTCCCGCGCCCACTACCTTGCCCCCTCGTTTCTCGCTCCCACGCCTCCACTAACCCCACTCGCCCGTTTGCGGCGCACGCGGCAGACGTGCGGGCGCGGCGGTTGAAATGGGGCAGATAATGCGCGCATTAACTACGCTCGCCGACCGTGAAAGACGCCATCATCATATCCCCAGGCGAAACGAACCGGCACGTCCCGATTCCCGCGCTGCTCGAGTAATGCAGCGGTCTCGAAGAGGCCGCTCATTATCGTCGGTCGGTTTTCTCTTACCGATACGCGCGATTCGCGACTGTTGGGTTCCTGTCCGCCTGTGGGGACCGGCCCCACCCGTCACCGGGCCTAAGGAGTGGCGTCACGCCCGAGCGCTCCCCTCGAGGGGGGCGGTCGCCCTGGCATAACGCCGGGGGCTACTGTCGGTGACATGGGACCGGGGGTGTCATGACTAGAGGCTTGGGTAGCCGCGGTCCTCCACGTGTCCCGACCCCCTCGGGGGGGTCGGGCCCGGGGGTGACGTGGCCGCCCCTTCCTCTGTCTCCCCGAGGGGTCGGGCCGCTCCCGTTTCGGCCCCGAGGGCTGGGGCGCCCCGACCCCCCGTGATCCTGGCGCCACGTGGGCGGGTTAGGTGAGCACAACAGGGCTCACCTACCCGCATTTATAGCGGGTCAGGCGAGCGCACCACGCCGCCTTTAATGCGGCGCAGCACATGCTTATCCGGTCCGTGCCCGGTCGCGGTGTGTGACCGGTCACAGACCGGTCAGATCGCGGGTTAGGTGGCGACAGGCGGCCGATGGCACGCCTCGCCCCGTCCCGTCGGAATGATGAGAGCCTCCTGGCTCTCGTCCCTAGCCGGAGCCGACGTGCTGACTCCTGGAGTTGGTATGTCAGCCCCGGTCAGATCCAATCCAGATTTCAGTGCAGGCGTAGCAAGAAAGTCGCCGGCCATTGAATGAAGGTTGAAACGGGTGTCCACCGGGAGAGCTGGCGAGCGGGGCAGAAGGCATGCACCAAGCTTGTCAGAGGTCACTTCCGGCTGTAGACCAGCCCTGATTGTAAAAAGAATGTTTCTTTTCTTAGGCAACTTGAGGCCCATGTGGTGACCCCTGATCAGATAAAAGGAGGCCCAGGCCTAGGAAAAGGAGAGGACTCGAGCAAAGGCGTTGGAGATAGATTTCCCTTTGTATGGTTGGAGACCCTCAGATTCACCAGAACACAGGAGTAGGGTGTTACGCTTCTCAGCGGCCCGAACCTGTCTACGTCACCCGCGTCTTGCGTGTTTTCACTCTCGCTGACGTCCTCTAGATCGAGGGCGAAGAAACTCGCTTAGCACCCCCGGCCGAACCGGCAAAGGGGGGCCCGCGCGGTCTCCCGGTGAGGAGTTTCACGCTCCGTCAACGCGCTAATAGACCGTTCCGTTTTTCGTGCGCACACACTGTGTTTGGAACTCAGGTGTCGAACAGGCCCTAAGGCTGTGTTCTTGCCCAACCTTCTCAACTCACATTTCTCTTTTTCACACGTACGCTTTTTAAACTATTAACTCCTATATGTTTCAAACATGAGTTTTCCAACTTCTCTTTTTTCATGCGCAAGTTTTTCAAACTGCTAAACAGTGTGTTTTTTGCAAAACTTTTCTATACGAAAATTGCTTTAAAAAATCATATTGATCCATTTTTTTTAAAAAAAATAGCTAATACTTAATTAATTACGTGTTAATGGACTGCTCCGTTTTGCGTGCGGGAGAGATTTGTTCCCAAACCAACTACCGAACACAGCCTAAACGGTGTGTTTTTGCAAAAATTTTCTATACGAAAGTTGTTTTTAAAAATCATATTAATTCATTTTTCAAAAAAATAGATTAATACTTAATTAATCATGTGCTAATGAGTTGTTTCGTTTTGCATGTTGAAGGGATTAGTTCCCAACTCTCATATCCGAACATAGCCTAAGTTTACTTTAGGTCTCTTAACTTGAAAGCAAGTTCAATTTTCGTCCTTGAACCGTAATACCAGATACGGGTCCCTCAGCTATCAAAACCATTGTAATATAGGTCCCAAGACGGTTTGGACGACGGTTTCAGCTAATGTGATGCCTATGTGGCTAATTTGACTCGGTCTTCATCTGACGTGGCATTGACATGGCACATTAAGCAAAATTTAATAATTTTAAAAGTAAGACAAAATATATGGGTCTATATGCGTTAATGCCAAAATTTGGTAAGACTGTCTAGTGGATTCAGCTAAGGAAAGAAATCGAGCAGCCGATGAAAACTTATCCAGAAGAGATCGAGTTCAAGAAGGAATCGTGAAGACCATGATATGATAGCTTAATTTATCTATTAATTAGGTAGGATTCATTTTTAAAAAAGATCGCTTAGAGTCCGATCAGGATTTGTATCTTTTACTTTATCTTTAGGAAAGTGTGAATCATGTCCAATTAGGACTCTTATCGGTCTATAAGTATAAATATGTACACCTGGGGTCTTTGTAATTTATCTTTCAGATCAATACAACTTTCGGCGCATCGTCACCCTCTTTTCCGAGGTTTCTTTTACTAACAGCGGAACTTAGTACCTGATACGGGGCTGCATCGGCTTCAATCTCCGATGAAGGGGTAAGTCCTAAGTTCCGCCGGCCCTGACAATTGTATCAACTATATTGGTGTTGTTCAAGGCTACATCGCTTCGATCTCTTGGATTGCTCTGGTTCAGTCGGTATTTTTGCCTACTTGATATCTCGATTCGATCTTTAATTGCATTGTGTTTAGAGACGCATCGCTTTAGTTGGAACTGTCTCGGTTAGGTCTGATCTTCTGGCTTAGTCAATATATTTCTACAATCACAATGATGTTTTAAATATATTCGTTATATCCATCACGTTAGACAGATCTATCGGCCCATTGAGTATTAAATTATTATATACAACTTCGTGCTGCATCGGTTAGGTCCGACCTACTAGATTGTTGTTGATAATCTAAATCTTGTTAAGCTGATAGGTTCATGCTAATGTTTCATCGAAGTGTTAGCCGATCTTATGTGATGTGTTAAATTTTCCTTTGATGATTTTACTATCTTAGTTAAATTTAATACATGACCACTTTGCTCGGTGTCATATTGACTTGCTTAAATCTATTAGGCATTTATCAACTTTATGTTGCATTGATTGGGTTTGACCTATGGGGTTATGGTTGTAAGTTAGATTTATTCAAATCAGTAGGCATCAATGATTGTTTCGTCATGGTTTCAGCTGATGAGTTATCTAAATATTGCATCGGCTTATAAGGATTATATACAAGTTGGTTTTAATCGATTACAGCAAAGGTTTCATTGATTATTTAATCATTTGGAATTAATAACATCGAAATTTCAGCCGATGTATGTTTTAACCATTGAGTCTTCATTTAATATTATATCAGTCGATTGATTTGTTGGATATTTGTTTCATTATATCTATATTGACTGACTGGTTTATTGGATATCTACTTTGTCACATTTATATCGGCCGATTGGCTCATTATCTTATTACATTATCATCAGTCGATTGCTTTTATATTATTATTTATCTAAGTGTCAGAATCTACATCGGACATATAGCCGATTGTTCAAAACCCTATCGACATCAGCTAGAATCGCTACATCGGCTTGTTAGCTGATCGACTCTTTGATCATCAACGAATTTATCTGTCTTGTCAGTTGCAGGATCAAACTGACTGGCATGCCCGCATCTTATCAAAGTTTAGGACCTGTACTGGAGCTAAGCAGATCTCTCAGGCCTTCGTGTGTCACACGCAGGATCTACATCAACACATTTTTTGGCACACCTGGCAGGACAGATTTTGCGTCAACAATATGTCAATCAAACAACAAGTTTAAAAAATAATTGGAGCCACATGCCAATGGGCCCCACTTCCTCCACATCATACTATCTCTTCTTTATCTCCTCTCCTTCTCTTCTCCCCTCTTCCCCTTCTCCTTCTCTAGATGTGGCCGGTGGCGCATGACTTTGGTGGTGGCTAGTGGTGGTTGTTGTGGGCAACCGGCGAGGAAGGGCCTTCGGTGGACCTGAGCGGTGGAGGAGAGGTTGGAGGAAAGGAAGCAGCGCTTCGGAAGTACGCCGTGTGGGCTGAGAAGCGTCGCGTGGAGGTAGCAGAGATCGCCTCGGCCGCGGATCATAGGGCATTGCACTTGCTGATCAGATTTGGTGCGCCGCCGCCGCCATAGCTAGCTCAACTTCTTCTTCGGTGTTCTTGCGCCACCAGTGGCCATGGCGTCCCTGTATGCTCCGCATCTGACGAGGTGGTGCGTGGCGATGATTGACGATGGCGAGCTCGACTGTGTGGATTACAAGGGGAGGCCGCTCATCTTCCAATGCGAGGACTGCCGCCGCCTCTTCCCCGACGACGAGGAGGACACGCGAGTACCTGCAGATCGCCAACAAGGTGTTCCCACTAATGGACGAGAGGATGGTGCCAGTGTGGACGACATCTTCCGCTGTAACACCCTGATTTTCACCCGTCAAAAATTCTATTTTATTAAAAATCCTATTTTCAAAAATTTGGTTCTTTGAGTGTATTTAGAATTTTTGTGCCAAAGATCTCAATTGATTCTTTCCCTTGTGAACCTAGAATCTTGATCGTGATATCATCTCCCAAAATTAATTTTCCATTATTCGAATTTTGCAGTTCGAATTTTCACTCCTTAACCTTTCCGAAAATTCGTACGGTTGAAATTTCAATTTCAAGATTTTAACCGTGTCGTCAAATAATCTCCTTTCCATCTAGAGAGTCTAAAAATATTTATTTTTAGACATCGACCACCGGACCAATATTTCCTATACGTGTGCATATTAAAATCAATATTTCTGCGCATATATCGACAGTCATTTCCTTCCCATTCAAGTATTCCAAAATATTTTGGATTACTACTGCCCGGTGTTTATCCGTTCTTTTTCACCCGGAGGTCCTTTGCACTTTATTAAGCCAGGAAAATCACTCAGGCTCATCCAGTAATCGTGCATCCATGTTTCTTTCTCTGTCTCTGTTTTTCCCTAAACTCCCCTGCAACGAACGACGGTTAGGCATCGTCCTGCCAGCACAGTGAAGTTAGGCACCACTCCGCGCCGCTCGCCGAGCAAGCCAGGCAGCGACAACAGCACAGTGAAGGTAGGCACCGCTCCGCGCCGCTCGCCGAGCAAGCCAGGCAACGACAACAGCTGGAGTCTGTAGACAGAGAAGCAAACACAAGTGCATCAATGGCAGTTCTCGTCGTCAAGTTCTTCCTCCAGAATCATCTTGACTGTATAAATACCGAAGAAAACTTACCGTGAAGTTCCTCAGCCGATTCACCACTCCATTTTTACCGCTCTGGAGCCGAGTCGCCGAAGTCCCGAATCCGTCGCGACCACCCCCTTCCTCCTCCCTGCCGTACCGGCCACTGTCCTCGCTCTACTGTGCCTCCCTGCCGACGACGACCGACGAACAGGATCGTCGGCCCCACTCGGCCGAGCCGCCTTGTCGCCGTCCGCCGGTCGCGACGGCTATAAAAGCCACTGCCTCGTCGTCGTCCTCCTCAGCCTCCAAGCTTTCCCAATTCCCACTGTCGCTACCTCTCCTCCATTCCGCGAACCAACGGGCCGATGCCACCAGCCACACCGCGCGCTGCAGCTGGCACCAAGCCGCCGCTCCCAGCCGCAGTCGGCGCCTAGCCAACCGGCCGCTGCTCCCAGCCGCAGGCCAACGCCGCGCAGCCCCGGCCATGCCGAGGCCAGCCCCCGCGCCGCCCCCGCGCCGCGCTGCGTGCTGCCGTAGGCCGACACCGCCCAGCCGCCGGCCGACAACCGCTCCCAGCCTCCCGGCCACGCGCCAAGCCGCGCCGCCATGCCTGGCCGCCGCTCGGCCACGCTCTGACGCGCGCCACGCAGCCGACCCAGCCGCGAGCCGCGCGCTGCTGCCGTGGCCGGCACCGTGCCGCTGCCCCGAGCCGGCGTCGCCGGTCCCAACCGTCGCCGCCTCGCCTCCCCAGCCGGCCGCCTCCTCCCACTCGGCTCCTCTCTCCCGGAAGAACATAGAGAAAAAAAGCAAGGAGAGAGAGAAAGAAAGAAATGAGAAAGAGAGAGAAAGAAGAGGATAAGGAGGAGAGAAGAAAAGAAAAAGAGAAAAAGAGAAGGTAGGTGGGACCCGCCGGTGGGCCCCACTGTCTTGACTCTCTCCCGTGGGCTTTGACCGAAGACTTTGAGAAAGTCTATAATTCCTCCCTCTCTTTATAGGGCTAAGCCCATGAAAATTCCTACAAAGTCTACATCACGCCCTCCACTTCATTGGGCCAACCGGCCTGATAATCTATCCACCAAGTCCACTTTACGTCCCTGCTCGACCTCCTTCATCTCTGGCCTAAAGCCCAAGCCTTCCCAAAATGAAGTCCATGATTCCTCCCCCTTAACACCGCAGCCAAGGAATATTCTTGGGAATATTCCTTTCCAATTTAATTCAGTTCCACATTTCAGAAAATCCATTAATCTTCCAAAATTCGTATCTTCCCAACCGTAAGTCCGATTGACTCCGTTCAACTTCCATAACTTTTCTAAAAATGAGATCTACCCAATGGCACAATTAGTTTATGATAGTTATTATCTGCTTTATAGGGTTTTGGATGTTTTTCTTTTTTCGAGCGCGTAGTGGACGTTTCGGAGGTGCAGCTGACGCGGATTTTCTCGAAGATTTGAAGACCAACAATAAGGCAAGCCACTCTTCGATCATATTACTCCTAGTTTATAAAATGTGTTGATTGCAAATTTGCATGTTTAGCGTACACAATTATTTTGATCGGCCATCGGTCTACGAGCACACGACCGACGGACCAACCTATGTAGTTGCATTATTTTCCGTAGGAACTTGTTAAACTTAACTCTTGTCGCTCCACCACAGCAGTACCTCAATACTTACGCTCTCTGGGCGTAGGTATCCTTTTGCACCTTTTGTTTATGTCAGGTTTATATATGGTTATCGATGTGGAAAAACTTGGGTTGTGAAAGGTTTATAAAACCCGACTCGGGGAGTCGGTGACTTTGAAAAATAAAAAGGTTTTATGGGAGAAAACTTGCGGCGCGAATCCTCTCCTGTGTGGTTTGGTTTCGTAGTCGCGCATAAGGACCGATTCCTTTGGGTTTTACATCCGAGCATCTCACAGTACGACCACATGGGTAGAATGGGATGCCCCTAGATGAGTAACTAGCTGAAACATAGATGTCTAGCAGGTTAGCAGGTGAGGAGCACCGGTATGGTGGAGTTTACGGCAATCTCCTGTAGTGGGGATGTGTCGGGGGTCCATACGGTGGGGCCTGAGTAGATGAGGGCTTGAAAGTTGGCCTGATGCTTGGTGGAGAGATTCCACCCATCTGTGGGACATGAGACATTTATGGTTTGGTTAGAGAAAGGCTTTGTCACGAACTTCCGATACCGGCCAGTATCGGTGTAAGCTTCGTGTCTTGTGGGAAAAGCGTACAGTCTCTGCAGAGGTTTAATTGAACTGTTCGAACAGCCGTGCCCACGGTCAAGGGCGAATGTGAGGTGATGCCCATAGCGTAGATTTGTTTTTAAAACTCATTTAATAAATTGGTTTGTGGAATGGGAACCGTTACCAGAGTCCTTCTTTGTGACGGACGGCCAGCCTTCGTGGTTGGGAACAGGCCTGTGTGACCTGGGGTGTCGTCTGACACCATAGGGCCGAGAGGGCCGGTTCAGGGGCCGAGATGGCCGAGTTTGGGTTGGCAGGTCGAGAGGACGGACCCGGAGTTGTTAACCTTGAGACTTGGTTAACGGATGATTGTTGAAGAGAATGTTGGGTTATGTTTTGAAAGTGAAAAGAAGCTAATAAAGAAGGAAGTGCTATGAATGCTAAAATTTGACTTTCCCGCTCGAGTCGTTGCAAAGCAACTCGTGGACGGATTGAGGTGAGACGCTCTCTCTCTCTCCGAAGGGAAAGTTACTTTGAAAACCTACACTTAGACATTTAAAAGGAAAAGTGTTTTAAAAATGATTTGCTAAACAAACTCAGCCTGTCTTTGATGCTTGCATGTACACATTTCCTAGTGGCTTGCTGAGTACGAAAGTACTCAATCCCCCATTGTTGTTGTTTTTCTCCTCTTGGCTTGAGTTCAGGGAGAAATTGAAGGTTGGAGTTTCGTCCCTAAACCCAAACTACTGCCGGTGGATTTGGTGTCCTAGCTTCGCTAAGTTTCGCTGCTGCTGACTCTGATTGGTGGTTGCAACTCAGGGATTCCCCGAAGC
>BDMV01000001.1:18677176-18687616 GCA_008326285.1 Oryza officinalis | reverse complement strand
TTAGTTGGGGAAGTAGAGTGTGTCCTGGTTTATTGAGCAGAGCTCTTGAGAGTTCCATGCCTCTGAAATAGCCTTCAGCACAGGCTTTTTTCTCTCTGCAATTCTGAACTGAAACACGCAGTTCCCACAGAACGTTCTCACCGATGTCAATTTATTCAATGTGGTGATGGTACAATGAAAATAATAGACTTTTGATGATGAACCCATCAACTCTGGGTGAACTTTGAGTGAACAACCTGTAATGCAGCATTTGCTCATATAAGCAGGATAATTTTCCAGTTAATCTGTGATTCTTCCGGAAATCTGGTCATAAGATTCATCTAGCTCGCTTTTCACTGCCCATTATGACGTGCTTGCAGTTTCAACTTTAATCCAAATGTTCACGCTGTTTTACTACAGTGAACTCGATGAGTAGGTTGTCGGGTTTTTCTTTTTTTTAAAAAAACTTTCCTCGGTTCTGCAACGTACATTCATTGTTCATCTTGCTGTCCTAGTGAGCTTAAGAGAAACCGAGCAAAAATTACTTTTTGTTCTTCTTTGAAAAGTTAATCGAGAAAAATTACTTTTTGTTCACCTAGTGAGTTGAAGAGAAACCGAGCAAAATTACTTTCTGTTCTTTTTTGAAAAGGAAATCGAACAAATTACTTGGTAGAGGACAAACATTCACTGGGAGATCAAACGAATGTATTCCCCAGAAACCGAAGTTCAAATTCGTATACATTAGTCTGACTGCCCTGTACAAGGAACAGGTTCTGAGATAAAAATGAACTAGAAATCATATCTTCCTGAAGATGAACAAAATCTATTCACTCAGTAGCGGCTTGTTTTTGGGTTGGCTCTAATTCATAAATAGACATACATTCAAGTAAGGATGCAGTTCTCGTTTACAATGAACTCATTTGTGCCAGTTGAAATTGATACTCTTCATGCATACAAAACTAGCTGCAACAGTCTTTTTTTCTGTTTCTCCAAGGTTATGATTGTACATGATTGGGTACTGGGGCCAAACAGTAGAAAATATGATCTATCCATTGCTGATATGTTCAAGCACAAGTATTGCAGTGCTATTGAGTACTTGGCCTGCTCTTCCTTCCCTGGACCCACAATCTGAACTGCTAATGCTCTTGAGTATATAGGATCCATGCCCATCACCTAAGGAAGCGAAATTAAATCGTGCAAACATAACAGGAAGAAAAAAAAAAGATTTAGATTGATAGCCATGAACTATCATAGACTAGAAAATGACATAGCACAAAGAAATGAAAAAAAAAGTGAATCAGTCATTTACAGTTTTGGACAATTTAGTTGGTATTCATACCTAGCATGTTCACACCAGTATTCTCATCAAACAAAACTTTCTAAGACGGATTCAAATTAAAATGAGAAATATCTTGACTGTCATGCCAGCTATGTAAGTGCGGTATGAAACCAAGAGGGTATCTCATCTATATATTTTGTTACTACAGTGAATGAACCAAGAGGGTATCTCATCAAATAAGATTTTCAAAGATGTATATAAAATGCAATGAGTAAATGTCCAAACTATAAAGAATTATATGTAAGCACAAGATGTTCTCTGTTAATGTGAAACATATTGCTCATGAATAGCAATAGAAACATAAGGTTTTACTTAACAAAATATGGTGAACAATAAAATGACAACCGGCACTGTACATCAGATCTCTTGTAGGAGTAAGATTTACCTTGGATTGTATATATTGAACTTATCCACCTCCTGTAAATGAACATGGATCTTGGGGTGTCACCTTGATGTACATCCGAGAGCAATCAGATTACAAGATTCAAGGGCTCCGAGCTTTGTACTAGGATATAGATTGAGATGTTTATTCCAAGGAACATAGGAACATGCAGAAGTTTAAAGATCTGGCATTGAATTTATAACTCACTTTGCATGCGCAATGGCATTCTGGCACAGAGCTAATACGCGAACCACTGCTAGATCCCGAGCCCTGGCATTTCCATATCTTTTGCTGACAGCTCCTACAGTTTCAGCATTGTCAGAACTAGTCATACAAAAAACCGAGATTGCACACCATAACTTAAGTCAATTACTATAGTGTATAAAGTTCTTGCTTTGATGGTGCCAGATCAAATCTAGTGCTCTCAGAAAGATGAGACAATCCCTAAAAAAAATTTGGGCAGCAGGTGGTCTATATGCATCATTCAGTAAAACAACTAATAACCATATCATAATGGAGCATAGAGACCTAACAGAAGTCTACACCCAACATTCTGTACGTAAAGACTTGGATCATCATTATGACAACTACAGGTTCCCCACACCTCTCTGTTGAAATTATTGCGACAAAAAAATCTTAGAATGATTAAGCAAGACGATAGAAAAGCAAACCTTTCTGAGAAGAAATCTGCAAAATCATCAATAATGACTGCAGCAGGGAAGCTGCCAAGCAGGTGAAATGCAGCAAAGTACTTTCTGATACCCTCATCATCTTCAATGTATCTACAAGCAGAGAGCACATAAATTCGAGCATAGATTTCCATCTTTTTGTCATGAAGTAGCATAAATCAGACATCAGGTGTTCAGGTGAATGAAAGAGCCCAGTATGCCATTTCAATACGATTACAGACCATATGTTTAGCTGAAAATAGCATGCGAATCTCACAAACAATCAATTTTCGCATCATCTGTCAAACTTCCAATACNAATGACTGCAGCAGGGAAGCTGCCAAGCAGGTGAAATGCAGCAAAGTACTTTCTGATACCCTCATCATCTTCAATGTATCTACAAGCAGAGAGCACATAAATTCGAGCATAGATTTCCATCTTTTTGTCATGAAGTAGCATAAATCAGACATCAGGTGTTCAGGTGAATGAAAGAGCCCAGTATGCCATTTCAATACGATTACAGACCATATGTTTAGCTGAAAATAGCATGCGAATCTCACAAACAATCAATTTTCGATCATCTGTCAAACTTCCAATACTCCACATTTCAACCAAAAAACAAAAAAAGTTCCCACACTACGAATAAACTGTAACTGGAGAGAGCTCATACTTGATATGGATTCTCTGAAGCACGCTGTGTGATGGATCAACACCCTCAAAGAAATAAGAGAAAGATTTAGCTTTACAAATCACAAGTGCGGAGCAGGTGAATTCGTAATCCAGATTCCAGAGCACGAGTAAAGAACACTTGCTCACTTGGGACAAGAACGGGGGGCTATTCTCCAGTCTCCCCTTCCTGCAGATGAAAACCACGCCTCGTCCACTCTCCTTCGCGCGGTTCATCGCGAACTGGAAGAGAAGCGACGTCTTCCCGCTGTTCTAGCACCAGGAGAGGCGGCCAATCGAGCAAGAGCGGAGTGAGCCAAGCGCAGCATCGGAATGGGACACGGAACGCCACGGATTCGACAAACAGCTTCAGTTTGATTCATGGTGGAAAGGAGCTGAGACGAGAGTACGAGACGCGTACCAGCACGGAGGGCCCGAGACGAGGGTGATGTCGGCGTTCTCCGCCGGCGGCGGGGTGGCGCCCGTGCAGGAGAAGAACCTGTGCACCATTGTGCCCGTGGGGTGGGGGATTAGTCGCCGGGATACGGGGGAGACGGCGGCGCCGGCGAGGTGTTCGGCAGAATGCCACTGCGGCGGCCGGCGCCTTGGAGGGGACAGACGGGGACACGGGAGCTCTCCGTACCAATGCAAAGGCTGAGGAGTTTTTTTTTCTTCCTCACGAATAGAATTTTTTTAAAAAAAAATTGCAAAGAAAATTGGCGGTGGTGCTTTAAGAAGTTTTTTTTAGATAATCCGAGCAGGTGTTTAATTGATTTGGCACAAACTATTGACTTTCGAAATGAACTTCATTATTATTTACAAACACTACCTGTTTGTCATATTGACCAAAGTCAAAGCTGTGAATTATAAACCACTCTAATAATTCTTTTGTATGCTAAAAAAAGAAAATAAAAACTAAAACCATTGAAGTAAAAGAATGACACGTTCACTTAAAAATAATAAAGGAATAAAGTAAATACTTTACGTATTGGTCACTTCTCTATAGCTCTATAGCCCACTTGAGAAAAATATATATTACAGATCTAAAAATTATGGTAGGATACACAAATGGAAGTAAAAAAAATAGAGTGAATTTCACAAAAGTAACTTTGACCAAATTATTACAAAATTACATATTTAAAGTAATGTATCACAAAACTATAAATTTCACGATAAACATATCACAAAACTACAAGTGCAAGGCTAAGTAATACAAAACTACAAAACTATGGATATAATAATAAAATTATCACAAAAATATCAATTTTGGGGTTTAAATCCTTAGTGGTTAGCACTAATGTTATGTTTGAGTTATAAAACATTCAAGTTTTGTGATTAGATTGACGCTAAACATGTAATTTTGTGAAAACTTTGTTACTAAATCTGTAGTTTTACGATACTTCACCTTAAATATGTAGTTTTGTGATAAATTTGATGTTAAATCTGCAGTTATATGAAACATCATCTTAAATATGTAGTTTTATGATATTTTGATCAATATATATATAGTTTTCTGAAATTTACTAAAAAAAATATATTACTAATCCAAAAAATATATATTATAGATCTAATTACGTTTGATTTGTTCAAGTCAGCCTGAGGAATTTTTTTACTCTACCAACCACCTATTCATTTTTCTTGATTTTTTTTGGATCTGGAGAGGCCGGGGGGTTGGTGGCGGCGGCAGGCAGAGCGCAACGGCGACGTCGGTCCATAGAGAGAAGGAAGGGAACCAAAAGATAGTGTTGGCTTCAACTGGGGACGACAACGTGGGACGTCGGTGCCAGCGAGATTCCACCGGTGATGCCACACTGTGCCATCGATAGGCCTCCGCCATCTCCACCCATCTCCGGTCAATGACGGGGTCGCCGTCCCATCCCCAGGCGATGGCAGCCACCATAAGACTAACGACTCCAGATCTGGACACCCGGAACTCGATGCCCGCGGATCCAGCCATGCCGAGTTTGGGTGCTTGAGGTTCGACGGATATGGACCACACCAAGGTCGTCGCCACTGGTTATCCATGCCGGGCCATTGCATTAGTCCAGATCGTGGCTGGCCGGCTTGGCCCCCGCTCCCACTCCCGCATTCGTCGTCGGCTCCTCTCTCCAAGCCATTGCGCCAGGGTACTAGACGCGAAGAGGATGAAGCTGGAGGAAGGAGACCTGGGCGATGATGAGGCTCACGCGGTGGACCCTTCCTTCCCCGCCACCTCTCTGTCCTTGTCTCATCTCCGCTGAAAAAAAAATAGCAAGTGAAAAAAATATGTGGGATGTAGGATTCAAACTCAATATCTCTCACCTCAGCCCTCACACGCGTAACCATCCCATCTATAACACACATCTAACTTAAATAGAGATGCTTTTCTTTTGAACTAACCCTGGAGGTATCTTTAGTACCGGTTGGTGATCAGTCGGGACTAAAGATAGCAATGTGCCGTTGATTGTTTTAATCGGTGCTAAAGATTTCGTTAAACATCCGAGTACATGCTATGATTTTTTTTCTGGGAATTCCAGGCTTTGTTCATATAGTGAATCAGTGATATGGATTGATTTGCTTGGTGTTGCAATATCGGTAATATTAGGGAATGGCGTATGGATGGGTGGTGGTTATAGACGCGTAGTGAGCCTTTCCCCCATTGGTCTCCTTTACTCTTCCTATGGTTAAATGGTAGATAGATGATGGAGCTATTCTACTATCAGAGGGAACACTAATTGTGTTACTGAATGTTTATCTAAGTTGCACGGTGTGATTCAGATATGGAGGGCAGTTTTCATTTTTCATACTTACCTGTTGCGCATGTGCCAAATTATAATATAGCTTGGGTATCCTACTTTCAAGTATTCTATATCTAAGTTGTACATGGATGGAGGAGGAAGAACATGCATAGAAAAGCCATCGGAAGCTCTGGGAAGGCGAAGAATAGTGCGTGGGGGCTGCAGCAAGGGGGGGAGGTGGAAGGGATGAATCGGTATGCATTAAGGGCCATTCAAAAAATTCGTCACTCAGGCCATAGCCCACTTCTTTTGCCCATTAACATATTGACTCATTTAGGTCTGGAGACTTGAGTGGAATGTGGACCAATGTTGGTCTCGCTCAGGCGAGCGTGTGTTCGTTTGCGGCGGCGGTGGCGGCAAGCTGCGAGGTCACGACTTGCAAGGGGCGCCACGGCGTGCTGGCATCGGCAGGCTAGGAGTGGGAGCCTGAAGGAGCTGGGCTGCTGGGGGCAGCCGGGCAGGGCCACCGCACCGGGCGCCACCGGGCAAGCTAGGAGGCATCGAGGCAGTTAGGTGGGAGCTGAGCAAGGCGGCGCTTCTCCCTGGTTGACTTCTTCTAGTTCCAACCGTTTTTTGTTTGGGTGAGTTGGAAACTCGTTCCTTCCGCACGAAAAACGAAACGATTTATTAGCATATGATTAATTAAGTATTTACTAATTTTTTTGAAAAATAGATTAACATGATTTTTAAAGCAACTTTCGCATAGAAACTTTTTTGTAAAAAACACACCGTTTAGCAGTTTGAAATGCGTGCGCGCGGAACACGAGGGAGTAGAGTTGGGAACACAGTCGGCCGAACACATCCTAAGTCAGTAAGTATGACATTTTTTCAATCTTTTTAATTCTAGACTTGTAGTTTGTACTGTGAATTGAGGGGATTTATAATTTCTTAAATTTATTGGTAGATCTGCAAATTGCAATGGAGAAGAAAACACCATTACTTAATTACTTTACTAGCAGTTCAGGTACTTTACTAGCAAAATCAAGTGACAAATTCTGTTCACTAATCTTGTACTAGCAGTCTAGCACCCATGTTTGACTATTCTTGTTCTCTGTTATTATCACATTACAGGGAAAGGAAGGGAAAAGAAGAATACTTCTCTTAGCAGCTGAAAGATGGATGAAGAATCTTCGTTTCAAGAAATTATACTAAGAGCTCTGAGTGTCATTGTTCTATTGGTTTGCAAGTGCAGCCATTTTCATATTTTTTAATTCTGGTCCGCTTGACAGTTTGTTACTTATAGTTGTGTCATAAAAAATAAAAAAAAATTCTGGGAACTTCATTTTGGAGTCATATCATTGGCAGAAATTCCTCTAGAGATTCATCATATTCAAATATCATAGGGGAAGGGGGTTGAGGATTGAGGGTAGGGTGGGATGTATCTGTGAGGAGTGCGTTTTAGTTATTACGCAACCTGGTTGTGCTTTAGCGCATCTCTAGTTTGCATCGTATATTTTTCTCATTTTGGATGAGCCTCCTCGGCCAACATATTATACGTTTTGTGTTGAGATAAAAAGAGACCGGATGCTAGAAAAACCACTAAGGATGAAAAAGATAACTAAAATAAAATATAAAAAGGCAGTAGAGTGGCTCCTGCTAGAGATGCTACTATAGTTGCAGAATATGATCTCCTTTTTACTATGGTTGGTGCCCAAACTATGAGCTCACGGAATTTTCATTACTACTTCTTCCATTGTAAAATATGAACACTTCTGACATTTAAAATTTGTAATAAAATATAAATACTTCAAGCACTATTTAGAGTATTTTCCCCACCGGTTATATCCCACTCAAATATATTCTTATGTTGACTCCTACTCATCATGCCACTTCAGAAATCTACCATTTAACGATGAAAGAACATTTATGCCTCTAGTGGGTTTTGGTTAATTGATGACAAATAATTAAGAGACTAATGCGCTTATTTGAGTGTATAAACAACAGATTAGTCCGATGAAAATGAGGAAGAAGAAGATGTAATATATTGTAGTTTCATTGTGATGCAAAGCTACAAGTGACGAAAGATGACAAGATGCAGTGAAAGATTGACAAGACTTGACTACGCGATGAACCATGCATGGAAGAAGGGCAAGCGGAGGCTTGGCGCCGAAGGACCTGACGTAGTGATGAAGGAGCAAGTGCTTGGCCAAATACCGATGAACCGATCGAGGCCATAGGATGTTA
Organism: Oryza officinalis; assembly: GCA_008326285.1. Taxonomy (NCBI): domain Eukaryota; kingdom Viridiplantae; phylum Streptophyta; class Magnoliopsida; order Poales; family Poaceae; genus Oryza; species Oryza officinalis. The sequence continues at coordinate 18,679,621 of BDMV01000001.1, read as the reverse complement.
CAAGTTGCTGAGGATCAACCCTTGGTGAAGAAGAAGCACAAGATGAAATGTTGAAGATCAAAAGGATGTGATTCACTGATGAACATCAAGCCAAATTTCATATTAGGATTGATCAAGGCAAAGAAAGAAGATAACGTAAAGGTATTCGTATTGGTATCGTTTTTCTATTTGCTTTTGAGTTGGTAGGAAAGCCGTACTATTAAGTGGGATGTTGTCTTGATATCTAAAGATGAGTTTGGTACTCAAAATCTTTATTGAAGTGGTTCTCTCTCTTGGATTTGTGTACTGAAGTTTTTCGGAGTTTTCTAAAATCAAGTTCAGACTTTTCTGAAGTATATTTGCTTTCGAAAAATGATAGGTGTTTTTCGGAATTTTCTGAACCGTTTTGAACTGGTTGATTTCAGTACTGGTGTTTTTCGAATTTTTCAAAAATTTCCGAAATGTTATTTTGCATAGTTTTCTAATGTGCTCGTGCTGGAATTTTGCATTGTTCGAAAAATTCCGAAAGTACTGTAGCAAACTCCGAAGGTACTGTAGAAAGTTCTGAAAGCTGTTTTTCTCTATGGTGATTTTCGAATATTTTCGAAAACACTTCAAAAATTTCCGAAAAAAATAGAATTTTTGCTTCCAACGAGCAGATCTGAAAGTGTGGCTATAAATAGCCACCTGTACCCACAAGCTAGGGCTGCTGACTCCATTGCATATCTTATGCCCTTGGCTTGCTTTATTTGAGATTCACTTTTGAGCCTTGTCTTCTCATTTCTTACTCTCCACCGATCTACAAGCTTGGATTTCGTGTGTGTATGAGTGGTTGATTTGAGTTTGTTTGAGTGCTTGGTGTTGACTTTGTGAAGATTTGTTGAACACTCTATTCATCCTCAAGAAATCTTTGTTGCATTTGTTACTTTTGGTGGTTGATGACACCTAGACGGCTAGGAGTCAATCTCGAGACACCGATTCATTTATGGTGTGCCGAGAGAGTTCGTGAAGGTCGGATCTCACCTCCGAAAGGGAAGAGAGACCCTTAGTGGAAGGAGGAGTATATTTGTGCAACCTCACGAGGATAGGGTTGGAAAATACCCGGCTCATTGTGAGCTCCTCAACGGAGAGTAGAATCCCCTTAAGAATTTGAACTTCGGGAACACATCGTCTTACAAGAATCCCGGTGATATCTTTCTCTCATTCATCTAGCTTTGCTGTTTGGAGCTGCTAGTAGCTTAATTGTTGTTTATGCAATCTTTTTTTTACGTGTGTCACTATCTTTTTTGCTTGGCTTGCAACTCTGCTTGTAAAAAATGAGATTTTCGGAAATATCTGAAAATATTCAAAAATATTCAGAAATTTTTGAAAAGTCTAGCTTTCGCCTTTTCGTAAAAGTTTTAAATGCCTATTCACCTTTCTCTAGACGACATCAAGCGACATCAAGATCCTTTTAAATAAGGAGTATTAAAATATTTTCTACTTAAAGCATAATTTCTACTCCATTCGTTCTAAAATATAACAATTTAATACTGGATTAGATAATCTTACTACTACGGATGAGAATACTAAACAAACTAAAAATCTAGAATATATTTTAGAACAGATGTATTCTATTAATATAATTTCTCGCCCTTAAAAACTCGTCTACCCTTCTCTATTAGTACAACCAGCAGGCTACATTTCTAAATTCTAACTACTCCTAATTGATTATGCAACTACACCATCTTTTATATTGGATTCTCGGATGATCCATCATAATATCCAATATCCACTCCTTAGCACCGAGACTTGACATTAGGTCAAGTCAATGCGGATCCATCCGCCCATCCCAGAAATGCATCCAAACCCCAAACCTCCAAACCCCTAAACCCGCTAAGAGCACGACGGACGCCCATTTCCACTCAGAAAAAAAAAAAGAAAAGCAAAGCAAAGCAATGGCTTTTCGCCCATCGGAAAAACCGAGCATGACGACGTATAAAATCCACGTTTTTGAGCGCGAGAAATTAATTTCTCTCGGTATTTTCTTCTTTTCTCCATACTCCACCCTCCAGGAGCAGTTAGCTCCTCCTGCTTTCTGCTCCTGACGCGAGAGCAACAAGAAGAAAGGCTTCAACTTCCATCGCCATGGCGGAGAAGAGGGCTTCTTCTTGAGGTGGGCATCTCGCTTCTCTTCTTTTTCTTCCTCCTCCTGCAGCTGATTCGGTTGGCGATTTTGCTCGAGACTTTTCTTTTCTTTTCTTTTTCCCCTTCTTCGTTGCGAGTCTTCGCGCCGCTTCAATCGGGAGCATTTGGAGAGTCTGACTTGGCTTCCAGCCTTCCACTCGCGCGCGGTTTAACCCTTTTTTTTTGTTCACTTCTGATGATGATTTCTTGGCTTGCAGGCAGCTCTGCTTTCCTCTCCCCCCAAATCGCTCAGGAATTCGATCTTTTCCGGCGGCGAAACCCTTGCTAGCTTCGTCGGCG